>JAOYNN010184788.1:0-10914 GCA_025770095.1 Goniobranchus kuniei
CCATTGCTTTCCACGCCGACTTTACTTCCGCCAAGTCTAGAAAGACCTAGCTACCTATTTATACTGCTGGGTGAACAAGGGGCCCCGAAAAAAACCAATGCCCGGCTGGGGGTCGAACTCGGGCCACCTCGCATGGCATTCAGCCGCTCTACCAACTGAGCAACACTAGCATCTAAAAACGTTCAGGGTTATTCATTAAGGCAAAAGTACAATAGTTGATTATTACAATGAAGAAAGAATACCATGTTTTGTTGTCAGTTCATCATCTTCTGTTCTTGTCGTGATCAAACCGTCTTCCTTTTATGTCAAGAGGGATGTACACGGGATGGATCCTGATATAACCATACGCTCGGTTCTCGAGTAGATTGAAAGGGGCCCGGTGTCTCCTGCACGGCCGTAATTTCAGAGCACCAAACGGTTAAACCCCAAAGCCCCCCTGTTGTCAACTGAAGTATTCGGACTGGAAAATTCATTCGCTTTTTAATCATATACTCTCACTGGACTCCGATGGGGTTTCTCAGGCACGAAACAAGACACTTATTCATAAATGATATAAGAGCAGACTAAAGTAGTACCGTTTTCCTTTTTCTTTACTCTTCTGTCAAGTTATATCCACAAAGAATATACATGTATATTACTTAATTTCAATCAATCAATCAAGTAATCCTTTAATTAAAATGAAAAGTTTATAGAGCTACCACCACAATTGTGTAATTCTTGCAGGACAGCTTGACCGTTGACACTTATGTCTTGAATATGATAGAAGCTGCTCCGTTCTTTACACCCCCACCCCTTTACAGATCAGCAAGATACCGGTAATTATTGATTAAAGTGGACAGAATTTCTTCCCTCCCCTTCAAGTTTCCGGTCACATCCCGGAGGCGATGGTTCATTTGAGTCTTTTGTAAGGCTCAATGAAAGCAAATGACCAGCTTGATAAGAAAAGTGGCTACTGGCTTTATGATATTGTAGGAAACCCTCAAATATCGAAATATAATGTGACCGATTAAGCTATGGTGTATGTTTTTATGCTTGCATTTGGGGGTTTAGTTAACGTTATTTTTGTGTGTGCGCCTTTGTTGTTATTGTTCAGGGCACACTTGAGCTTTTCACAAAAGCCTTGTCGTACAGTTGAACGTTCCATCGACATTCACAAATAAGTACAAAGTTGATTTTGGAGCAACTTCCCCACCCCACCCCCACCCCTATCCATTCCCATATAAAATCAAATTATAGCAAGTCGACTCACACGATCAGAATGGTTTTTTAAGGCAAACTCCAATAGTTGCTTTACACAATGAGAAAAGACTAGCATTATTTCATTTCATTTGTAGCTGCAATATTCGGATTACCAAATTGTTTTACTTTTAATCATTTACTCCCATTGTGGGTTCGAAATGGCTTCTCCAGCACGAAAGAAGGCATTTATCCATGGATGACGCAAGAGTCGACTAAGGTAGCACAGATTTTCTAGTGTTGTCTTCTGTCGAGTTAATCCTTCAAACATTCCTGTATTAAGCCCTAAGAGCATCCACAAAGGATGTGCTGGACTTAATTTCAATCAATCAATCGATTAATCTCATTCTTGAAATCATCCTTTCCGACAACTGCCTCAACAACTATCTAAAGTATGCATGTCAGGGTTGACCGTGAACACATGTATCTTGAATCTGATAGAATCCGCTCAGCTCTTTACAAGACCCTTATAATCTGGGATGATACCGGTAACTAATATGGACAGAATTTTTCTCCTCACCTGGTGGCGATGGTGGATTTGGATCTTTTGTAAGACTCAGTGCAAATGGTTAAGGGTATTTTCGGTAAAATTGTGCATATTAGGGTTGAAAGAATAATTTTTAGTACGCATGACCTGGAATGCCTACTCCCCCCAGCCACCCCATTGTGTACAAAAATCCTCGGTAATGTAGATAGCAAGTGACCTAGATAGTATCCTTAAGTCATGCAATGCACAGGAATGGGGGATAGCCACGGAATAATGCCTACTTCCCTCTCTGGGGGTCATAGGTAACAAAACCTGCTATTAACCACATTCACAAGTATGTAGAAAGGTTGATTTTGGAGCAACTTAATTTGTCCCTATTCATTTTCATATAAAAATTAAAGGGGCATAACCGGTAAAATACAAAGGGCACAGATGGCTCAATGGTTAAAATGTCGATTTGGGATCGAGATGTTCTGAGTACGTTTCCCGCCAGCGACTGCTTGTGTTTTGGTTTCCTTAAACTTAAGCTAGGAAAATTTACCCTAGTTACTTACTTCACTCGTCTCAAATGTTAAATGAGTACCTAGCAATAGGTTGCTATCGCAGCACTTAATGAGTCACATTTAGTGTATACTCCCAAGGGGGTATGTCTGCAATTGGATAAAGTATTGGAAAGCACTATATAAGTGTAATCTTTAAAACCATCTTGTACATCTTAACAAACGTTGTTTTTTGTGTGTTTGTTTTGTTGTAGTTTGTTTGCCATTATTTGTTATGTTTATCCCCGCTCAGCATCTACAAAGGTTCAGGATTATTCTTTAAAGCAAATCAATATTGATACAATGTAGAAAGAATGGCTTTTGTTATTTTCAAATGAAATATTCTAGTTTCACTTTTTAATCATTTACTTCCATTGTGGGATCCAGCACAAAAAAGACATTAATTATTCATTAATGACGTAAAAGTCGACTAAGGTAGCACTGTTTTCCTTGTTTTATCTTCTGTGTACCTACTCTCTCAGTCATTCCTAAGCCCTAGAAATGTGCACAAAAGATGTAGTGCATTAAATGATATCAGGCAATCAATTAATCTCTTCCTTAAAATTATAATTTTCGACAACAGACTACGCAACTGTGTAAATCATGCAGGGCAGGCTTGACCGTGAACACTTGCATCCTGAATCTGATAGAATTTGCTCAGCTCTTAACAAAACCCCTATAAATCGAAACGAAAATTTTAAAATTGTGTAAATTAGGGTTGAAACCACCATTTTTGCTACATATGACCTGGAAGTCCCAAGTAAAAATACCTGCTATGAAGCCAAAATCACAAACAAGCAGAAAGTTGATTTTGGAGCAATTTTATTTTTTCCATATTTATTATAAAATCAAGTGACATGACCAGCAAAATACAGCTTGTTGCTTTTCACTCACTAGATTGAAAAGCATCTGAACTAACATTTTTTTGCCCTTATTTGCTATGTTTATTTCCCCCTAGCATCTAAAAAAGTTCAGGATTATCCTTAAGGCAAAAGTTCAGTAGCTGATTGACACAATGAAAAAAGAATAGCATTTTCTTCATCTACTTTTTAATCATTTGCTTTCATTGTGAGTTCAAGAGTGCTGCTCCAGCACGAAAAAAGACATTTATTTATGAATGACTCACGAGTTAACAAATTATTGAAGAAAAAACAAACAAACCAGCAAGAAAACTATTTGTTCAGATGCTTTATCGAATGAGTGAACGGCAACAAGCTGTATTTTATCGATTATGTCCCTTGATTTTATATGGCAGATAAAACGAGGATAACAGTGCTACCTTTGTCATTCATGGATAATGTCTTCTCTCTAGCGGGTTCAAGATGCAAGTGTTGAAGGTCAAATTTGCCCTGTAGGAATTACACAGTTCTGGAGGTTATTGTTGAAAGTCATCATTTTAAGTAAGGGATTCATTGATTGAGTAATTAATTGATTGATTGATTGATTGATTGATTGATTCATTCATTCATTCATTCATTCATTCACTCACTCATTCATTCATTCATTCATTGAACTTAGCTCCAGTACATCCTATCTGGATGTTCTTTGACACTGTACAGAATTGATTAAAGTAAAATCTAGTCGGAAGATAAAACAAGGAAAACAGTGCTACCTTTGTCGACTCTTATGTCATTCGAGGATAAAGTATCATCTTTCGTGCTAGAGAAGCCCCCTTGGACACACAATGGGAATAAATTATTAAAAGTAAAAGAATTTTGCAATACGAATATTACAGCTGTAAAACGAAAAAAGAAATGTTAGTCTTTATTTATTATATCAATTAACAATTGTAGTTTTGCCTTAAAAATAATCCTGACCGTCTTCAGATGCTAGACAGGAATAAACATAGCAATGGTTCCAAAAGTTGTATTTGATCGATTATGTCCCTTTACGAATATGGAAATAAATCGGCAATATTAAAGTTGCTTCAAATTCTATTTTCCTACTGATTTGTGAATGTAGCTCTGTAACAGGTATTGTTACCGATGACAAAAAAAATGGTGCTTTCAAGCCTAATTACTGCTGAGTTATAACGCTCATTTCCCTTGCTATTTTCATTGCGCTTACAAAAGATTCGAATCTACCATCGCCATCATGATGTGGTAGGACACTTCATAAGGAGGACATTCTGTCCACATAAATTACCAGTATCTTCCCGATCTATTTGAGGTGTTTAAAGATCTGAGCAGATTCTATCATATTCAAGATGCAAGTGTTCATGGTCAAGCCTGCTCTGCACGATTCACTCAGTTGTGGAGGTAGTTGTGAAAAAGGATCATTTTAAGTTAGAGATTAATTGATTGATTGAATGATATAAGTCCATTATATCGTTTGAGGATGTTCCTAAGGCTCAGTAGAGGAATTACTGAAGAAGAAGTTAGATAGAAGATAAGATAATGAAAACCGTTCTACCTAAGTCGACTCTCACGCTATTCACGGATAAATGCCTTCTTTCGTACTGGGGAGGTCTCCTTGAACTCACAATGGGAATAAATGGTAAAAAAATATGAAAAAGCGCTATTCTTTCATTATTGTAGCAATTAACCATGAACGTTTACCTTGTAGAATCCTCCTTAAAGTTTTTAGATGCTAAGTGGGGATGAACATAACGAATAACTGCAAGGATATATTATTCGCTCAGATGCCTTACATTTCTAATGAGTGAAAACCAACAAACACTTTTTTACTAGTTATGCCCATTGAGTTTGTATATAATTGAACAGTGAAAAATAAAGCTTCGAATCCAACATCGCCACTAGGATGTGGTGGGAAACTTGATGGGGAGACTTCTGTCCACATTAATTACCTGTGTCTTCCCGATCTATAAGGGGAATGTAAAGAGCTGAACAGATTCTATCAGATTCAAGATGCATGTGTTTACGGTCAAGCCTGCCCTGCACGATTTATTTAGTTGTGGAGGTAGTTGTCGAAAATCATTATTTTAAGTAAGAAATTAATTGATTGATCGATTGAAATTTAGTCAAATACATCCTTTGTGGACGCTCTTAAGGCTCAGCACACGAAACGTGAATGATAGAAGATGCAGCTACACAGACAATAAAACAAGACAAACATTGCTACCTTCGTCGAGTCTTACGTCATTCATGGATAAATGTCTTCTTTCATAATGGAGAATACCTATCGAACGCACAATGAGAGTAAAAGATCAAAAGTAGGATGTATGAGTGTTGAAATCCGAATATTGCACCTGAAAATCAAAAGAAAAATATGCTAGTCTTTCTTAATTGTATCAATGAACTATTGTACTTTTGTCTTACAGAAGCTTGCCCTGTTCGATTTACACGAATTCTATCTGATTCAACATGCAAATATTCACGTTCAAGCTTGCCCTGCACGATTAACAATTCCGGAGGTAGTTGTGGAAAGTGGTGATTGATTGATTGATTGATTGATTGATTGATTGATTGATTGATTGATTGATTGAAATTAAGTCCAGTACAACCTTTTAGGGCTCAACACAGGAAACATGAATGATAGAAGATGTAGCTAGACAGACAAAGGACATAGTTCTACCTAAGTAGACTCATACTAATCTGTCAGCTAAGAGCAAGCGAGAAGATATCAAGCAAGTAAAGACATTCAAGTATTTAGGCTACACAGCAAATTACAGCAAATGAAATGTGTCTACCAGAAGTAAAAAAGAGAATAGCACTTGCTAAGACTACATTCTGTAACATAAAAACTATTTTATTGTACGGACACATTTCCTTGAACACCAAAACACGAATCACAAAGCCATGCGTATGGTCTGTCCTTCTTTATGGTTGTGAGAGATGGACAATAGACAATGAGATGAAGAACTGATTGGAGGCAGCAGAAATGTGGTTCCTGCAGAGACTATTTCGCATCTCATGGAAAGAAAAGATAAAGAACAAAGAGGTACTGAGTAGAGTGGCATGAAGAGAGAACTGATACGAATAATCAGAAAAAGGCAGTTGAAATTTCAAGATAGGTCACATATACCGGAAGGATGAGTTGGAAAGAAAGGCGCTGACTGGGAGAAGAGAAGGAAAAGGAGCCATGGCAGACGGAGAAGGACAAATGGGCAATGAATACGGAAAGTATTATAACAGACTTCCTGAGAACATCGGGGAAGCAAGATAAGGAGATTGGAGACACATGATCCCGATGTTTGCACAGGACCGGGCACGTGAGAGAGAGAGAGAGAGAGAGAGAGAGAGAGAGAGAGAGAGAGAGAGAGAGAGAGAGAGAGAGAGAGAGACCCATACGTCATCCATGGATATGTATCTTTTTTCCCTGCTGAAGAAATCATCTCACATCCACAATGGGAGTAAATTATTAAATAATAAAAAGAATTTGCAATCCGAATATTTCAGTTGAATTATTTTCCTAAGTTGTTCATTATTGATTGTACTAATCATCAAGGTTAGTTGATAAAATAATAAAACTTTTTTTTTTATTGAAATTTATTAATAATAAAAAAGGTGCACACTCATTGTTGTACCGATCAACGATGTTAGTTTTGCCTTAATTAAACGTCTGTAGATGCTCGGCGGGGAAAACAAAATAATTAATAATGATTGAAAGGCAACAAGTTGTATTTTACCGGTTATTCCCCTTGATATTTATATGAAACGAATACGGGCAAAGAAAATTGCTCCAAAATCAACTTTTTACTTATTCATGACCACCGATGCAACATACAACGGTAAGACAAGGCTTCTCTGAAAAAGTCAAGTGTGCCCTTACAAAACAAGAACAACAAACAAACAAAATGCAAAAACGAAAAATTAAAATCCATGCACACACACACACACACACACACACACACACACACACACGAAGCAAGCTTTTATGTAGCGTTAAATCCGCCATGTGCTCGAAGCGTTGTACAAGTCTGTAGCTTCAAAATCATCTTTCTGCTTAATTTTGAATGTGGTTCTATACAGTGATTGTTCCCTATGACAATGTGAACTAAATATTATGTTCTCAACCCTAATCTGTACAATTATACCGGTGGTTCATCTAACTATTTTCATTGCGCCTTACAAAAGATCCGAACCTGTTTTCGCCACAAGGATGTGTTAGGAAACTTGATGGGGAGGAAATTCTGTTCACTATAATTTCCCGATTCTTCCAATCTGTAAGAGGTGTGTAAAGAGCTGAGCAGATTCAATCAGATTCAAGATGCAAGTATTAACTCTCAAGCCCTGATTTACACAGTAATGTTGTGGAGATAGCTGTCGAAAATAATAATTTCAAGTTTAAGTAAGAGCTTAATTGATGACAGATCGATGGATTGGTTGATTGATTGATTGATTGATTGAAATTAAATACAGCATGTCCTTTGTGGATATTCTTAGGGATCAGTACATCAATGATTGAAAGGGTACTTAGACAGAAGATAAAACAAAGAGAACAGTGCTTCCTTAGTCGACTCTTACGTCATTCATGAATAAGTGTCTTCTTTCGTGCTGGCGAAGGACCATCGAACTCACAATCGGATTAAACGTTAAGGAATAAAACAATTTTGCAATCTGAATATTCCCATGGAAAATTAAGACAAAAAGACATTTCTTTTTCTATCAATCAATTATTATTGTTTTGGCTTAAAGAATGATCCTAAACATGTTTCGGTGCTATGTCTGGAAAAAGCATACCAAATAATGGCACAAAACGTTAGTTCAAATGCTTTACATTTCCAATCCAACCGAGATGTCACAGCTTCTCACGATGTCAAGATAATTGCGACTGTGTGGTAGTTTGTTGGACAGACAGGCAGGTCTAATTTTATCTAATTACGTTTAGTTTGTAATGTTTTCCAATTCTACTACTGTTTTGGTATTTCTAATATCTTGTATGAGTGAATTCCATCATCGGTCTGCGTTTGATAAGAATGAGTGTAGATGAGCATTCACTCGCGATTTTGGTATCCAGTAGACGTTGTATTACCTGGGGTTCATTTGAACTTGAGTCATGGGTAATATTGCTTGACCTTGTCTTGACTTGAATAATAGTTTGACTTTTGTTTTGCTCTTCTTTCGTTCAAGCTTGGCCATTTTAAATCTTTCAGCATTTGGTTTACACTTTCTTCTATTTTCTGTCTATTATGAACGAATCTACATGCTCCTGTTTTTGTATTCGTTCAATTTGCTTTATTTGTTTCTTGATTTGTGGGTCCCAAACACTAGCATTTACTCCAAAACTGGCCTAACAAATGCCTTGTAACATCTTTCTCTGATGCGATTTGGGTAAGACTGAATGTTTCGTCTAAATAATCCGAGTTTGCCGTTAGCATTCTGACATATTTTGTCCATTTGCCCTTACCATGACAATTTGTGGTCTATCTCACTTCTTATGAGTGAAAAGCAACAATTGTATTTTACCGGTAATGCCCGTTGATTTTATATATGGAAATTAATATGGTGGTTTCTTAAGCATGAAGCGGACGCTGACAGATTTTACTCATTACTCTCTGAATAGGATGCTAGTCTACTGCAGAGTACTTTTTCCGCCAAAGTTGTACTCATATTTACCTGGATCGAAGGAAGCAACAAGGGTAACGTTTTTAGCGGAAGGAAAAACGCTTGTGTCCGTAGCGAGATTAGAACCTAATGCCTCTCCGACTACATGCCTACGCTCTACCACTGAGCTACAACGCCTACCGTAAAATAAAGTTGCTCCAGAATCAACTGTCTACTTTTTGTAGACTTTTTTTTTTCAACTGTCTGAATGTGATTCTATAGCAGAAATGACTTCCAGGTCACGCGATTTTCAACCTTAATTTTCACTATTTTGACGCTAATTCCCTTAGCTGCGCCTTTCAAATGATCCGAATCCACCATCGCTAGCAGGATGAGGTAGGAAACTTGATGGGGAAGAAATTCTGTCCATATTAGTTTCCAGTATCGTCCCATCTATAAGGGGAACGTAAAGAGCTAAGCAGATTCTACCATATTCAAAGTGCATATGTTAAGCCTGCCCTGCACCATTTACAAAATTGTGGAGGTACTCCCAGAAAATGGTCCTTTTAGGTTAGAGATTAATTGATTGATTGATGGACATTAAGTGTAGTACATCCTTTGTAGGTGTTCCTATGGCTCAGGACAGGAAGGACTGAAGGAGTAATGAGGCAGAGGACAAAACAAGGAAAACAGTGCTATCTTAGTCGACTCTTACTTCAATCATAGATAAGTGTCTTCTTTCTAACAGGTTCAAATACAAGTGTTCACGGTCAAGTCTGCCTGGCACCAAGTACACAGTAATGGAAGTAGTCGAAAATTATCATTTTAAGTAAGGGATTAGCTGATTGATTTAATTAAGTACCGTGCATCATTTGCGGATGTTCTTGAGGCTCAGTACAGAAATTATCGTAGGATTAGATAGACAGAAGATACAATAAGGTAAGCCCTGCTATCTTAGTCGACTCTTACGTCATTCATGGAAAGATGTCTTCTTTCGTGCCGGAGAAGCCCTCTAGAACTCGCAATGGGAGTACATGATTATAAGGTTGAAAACAACAACAACAAAACAACAACAACAACAACCTATTCTTCCTTCATTGTATTAATCAACTATTGTACCTTTTCCATAAAGGGCAATTCTGAACGTTTCTAAATTCTAGGCGGGGATCAACATAACCAATAAAGACAAATAAACGTTAGTTCAAATGCTTTAATTTTCTAATGAGTGAAAAGCAACAAGCTGTATTTTACTTGTTGTGCCTCTTGACTTTATATTGTGATGAATAGGGAAAAATAAAGATTCTCCAAAAATAAACTGTCTACCTATTTGTGAATAGGGTTCTATAGCAGTATTGTTACCTATGACTTCCACGTCATGTGTACCTAAAATGGTGCTTCCAACCTTAATTGGCACAACTTTTACTCTAATTCCTTTAATTATTTTCATTGCCCCTTACAAAAGTTGCGAATCCGCCACTGCCACTCTGATGTGGTGGGGAACTTGATGGGGAGAAAATTCTGTCTACATTAATTACTGGTATTTTCACGATCTTTAAGGGGCTTGTAAAGAGCTGAGCAGACTTTCAGATTCAAGATACACGTGTCCAAGGTCAAGCCTGCCCTGCGCGATTTACACAGTTATGAAGGCAGCTGTCCAAGATGAGAATTTTAATTTAGAAAGTAATTGATTGATTGATTGATTTGATTGATTGGCTGATTGATTGATTGATTGATCGATTTATTTATTGATTGATTGATTGAAATTAAGTCATGTCCATCCTTTGAGACTGTTCTTAGGGCTCAGCACAGGAACATGACTGATACAAGATGTAGCTAGACAGACCGTAAAACAAAGAAAATAGAGCTCCTTTAGATGACTTTTACATCTTTTTTTCGCGCTGAAGAGGCCCACTCGAACACGAAATGGGAATAAATGAAAAAAAAAAGTGAAAGAATTTTGCAGTACCGTACGAATATTTCTACGAATATCTCAGTCTAAAAAAATGCTATACTTTCTTCATTGTACCAATAAGCTGCTGTAGTTTGACTTAATGAATAATCCTTAACATTTTCAGATGCTAGGAGGAGAAAACATAACAAATAATGGACAGTTCTAATCAGTGAAAGGAGACAAGCTGTAATTTTACCTCTTATGTCCCTTGATTTCATACGGAAATAAATAGGGAAAACTAAAGTTGCTCCAAAG
>JAOYNN010184899.1:0-10913 GCA_025770095.1 Goniobranchus kuniei
ATTAAATTACATTTGCAAAATCAAAGGATAGACGAGTGAATTTACTCTACAAATACCGATCATAGTAAGTCTATTTAAAACCACTGATAATAAATTGTTGTCCCAAATAATATTTGGGGTAGATTTGGGTTATTTTTCATTAAAATATGTGTGTTGGGGTGGTCACAAAATGGCTTAGAAAACAGCCTAGTTCTTCATGACAAGCAATGCACGAAATCAACCTAATACAATTATAACTATAAAGAGAGGTATTCCATCTGCTGCAGGCATTTAAGAAATACGATAAGGATAAATCTAGATCTAAATCTAGATGAAGTGGTTTTGTTCTGGATTATTCTTTGCAGAGGGATGCCACATTGTAGGGCTAGGAGGAAGGGGTTAGGTACGGTCGGGGTTACAATTATGGTAAAAATAATCTGTCAAATAAACGTATAATAGGTTAATGAAAGGCTCATAAGCTTAAAGAAAGCCTGCAGCATAAGGAAATCTGCTCATGAGAGATCTAAATCTAAATTTATGCGGTAGTTACTTCATATTTTGGTCCGAAGACGAGCCTGCAGGAAGAATGTTGGTCAAAGTTTCTTCCCCACTACTCCTCAGAGCCTCCAGCTCAGTAATTGGGACACTTTCTGTACTCTCTGATAGTTTGACAGCATATCGGCCTCTCGTCTTTTTGTACGGACGTTTCTTACATCCATATGAAAAGGTTTTAGCAGCTTTGGGCATTTTGGAAATGGAAAATAGTAAAACGATAGAGAATGAAACGGCTGTTTGTTTACATTGACAAAAGTGAAACCGGATGACGGCGATGCTCTTGGTCACGCTTTGCGTTTGCGCACGCATGCGCTGACGGTTGTCGATGGCAGCGCAATCTAGCGGTTACTATGGAATATTGTTCTGTCCAATCAGCTCCAAGAATTTTACTACAAGGGACTCCAATTTGAAATTCTGGAATGTGCAACTCATTCATTGGACATGACCGTGGGAAAAGTTCATAGGTTAGAGGTTGAAAAGAGCTTTCCAGGGATACCAAACACGACTATATTTGTTTGAGAACTTGGTTCGGTTGCTATAACCCAAACACTGACATTTTTCACCAGATTTGCCCAAATTCTCGTTCAAATTGATTGGATATGGCTATAAAAATTGTTGTTTTTTTAATACATATTTTACCGATGCATTTGGGTTTATAACTTATATTTTTGTATTCTAGGAAGACTAAGCTACTATTTAGAGTCGATATTTTGGAGCAAAATCGACCCCAAACACCCTAGCGAGCCCCCTTAAACAAAGCAGTAAATTAATTTAAGAATACATATAAGTGAAGAATCCTCAAGCCAACAATAGAAAGGAAAGTCAAAAGAGGAAAATCTTTTCTTTACCTGAAACAGTGAGATCTGACAGGCTCATGTTACCCGTATCATCAGCGTCCTTATTAACATTGTCATCACAATCTTCTTCTTCCTGACTTTCTTCTGTGTCTTCATCTCCGTATTTCCTCTTCACAGCTATCAAAGTCTTTTCAGAATGATCCAAATGTTTCTGTTGCTGGCACAGTGTTTGAAGCTCAATGAGGGACTTCAGGGTCTGAATCTGATTGTTAAAAATTGATGCAAAAAATGTCACAAGTCGCTTTCACTGTATGGCCCCTGCTCTCTTTGTCACAGAAAACTTGTACATTTTATGATTTATTATCTCACCAGAAAGTATACAACAAGGGCAGAAAAGGGATAAAACTTTTCCTCAAATTGTACGATAACAGTGGTTTCATATTTATTGCTCTATACCTAATTTTTGTTATTTCTTTTGAGCAACACACTTTAAAAAGTCTCAATATTTTCACGTACTTGAAAGTGTTCCTTGCTTATGGTAAATTAAAACATATGTGACCCTCCATCTTGAAAGGAGCCTTAGACGCCATCGGTAGTTTTGAGATTTTGGCCAATAAAGGTCAGTAGGTTGGGTGTGGTCAAGTTTGAGATAATGGTCGATTCTTACTCTCCAAGCATTTTTCTACTTAAACAATAGAAGTTTTTGTGCAATTCACACATTTTGCATTTTTTTAATGAATATTAAAGATTATCAGTTTTGGAAGCAAGAGAGTTTGATGGCAATATTTGTAGCTCCCATTGTGTCATTCAAAGCTTTAGACCGCTGACAAGGTCTCATGTTTTTTTTCTGGCTTCTATATTTATAAATAGATACAGTGGAACCTGGAAATTTTTATCACTTTTGTTCACTGATTGGATAGTATTTTGGGAGAGAGACCCTTTTCACAACCTTGAGGGGATGCAGTTATAAGTAAATTTTGTTTCCTGGGCGGAATCTGGGCTGCTGATTCCATTGTTTAATGACCTGACCCCATAAGGAACTAAGGGATGCTGCTCTTGTTGTCCAACAGGCACTATTTTGCCATGGCCTGTTATTTTCTGTACCACTGAATGGCGTTTCGCCTTCACCACAGCTTGATAACAATTCGGTGGAAATTTAGACAATATCCTCTTTTCTGGTAGATTCAAGTTGAATATCAAGCTGATAATCTCTCTCTCTCTCTCTGCCCTTGCTAGAACTAGTTGTTCATAATATTTCTGTCAGCATGTCTGTCTCTGTTTGTCTGCCGGTCTACCCGTTCATCTATCTGTCTGCCTGTCAGTCTCTCTGATTCTGTCTCTGTCTCTCTCTCTCTCTTCGGCAATATTAGATCATAACGCTAATATAAGATCTAGATCTAAACATTAATATCTCTGTCAGACTGTCTGTCTGTTTGTCTCTCTCGTCTTTAAAGTGCATGTATGCTTATTTTACCCTTTGTGTGCTTTCACTATATGGCCCTCGCTACCACTCCACACATACTTGTTTTGTCTGCCTATCTGTCAGCTTCCTAACCCATCTTTATTTCTATCTGTTTGTAGGTATGGTAGTCTGCCTCTGGGTCTCTCTGTCCCTCTCCCTTACTCCCATTTTTTTGCCTAAAATTCCTAGAAACTAGGAAAGATTTACATCCCTGCAGTATGTTTGATGGGTTTTGTGCCAGATGCCCATCGTGGGCCAATAAAGTGTTGCACATGGAAGCAGTGATAAAAGAGATGGAGTTGTTTCCTACTCTGACACATGTTTTGAGAATGCAATTTAAAAGGTATCATTCTATATTCCAAACTATTAATCCTGCCAAACACACTGAAGTTGGTAAACAGGTTTCAGAATTTCGTTCTTTGTTCAATGTAACATTTTATATTTTGACGAATGTGTTTGAAACTTTGCATAGCATTTTGCATTGCCTAGTTCTCTGACTGTGCCAAATTTCACGTCAATCCAACGATTTCTTGTGTATGGTTGCTATGCAAGTGTGTCGTCAAACTTTAAATGCAATTTTCTCAAAACATGCATTTTCTACATTCTCGCAAATAAATGATCATAACTTTCTTATTTTTTCACCAATTTATGTCATTTTTGTTCCTATGTCATCCTCATGCACTGTTCTTACATGGTGTACACATAACTCAGTTTCTAAAATTTCTGCCTTTAGGCTCCTTTTGAGTTGGAGGGTCACATATGTAATGCATGAATGCTTGTACTGCAATGCTAACAATTTATCACAGAGGCCACAGACTTGCAATTGTGCAGAGGGGGATGGAGATGAGTGTTTTTGTGACTTACACTGTAGAGTGAATTTATTGGTAGATTCATATAGCCAATCATCGTTTTACTTTCCAGCAAATCTGGACAACAAAGGTTTATTCAATGTACTGTACCATTTGCAGTATTTCTATGTATTTACCCCTCAAGCTTGCATTTTCACCTTATAACCTCCTCCGGCAAATAATTAGTTTCTCTTGCCTCCCGAGCAGTGGGTTATTAGTCTGTCACTACGGTATTGTTAATGTTTGTATTCTTACACTTCAAAATTCAAACAAAAATTTGAAGAAAAAAATTACTGTGACAAAACTTAAAAATCTCTAGGTATTGAGAATTGTGTGCACTAATACTGAGAACTAAAGTCAATACAACAAAATTTTTTAAAAAATAACATTTAATTTTTAACCAGTTTGCTTTATGCTAGGTATCAAGATGATTACACAGACAAGCGGTATTGAGAAGTGAAAGTAGACAAAAAGTAGACAAACATTAGCAGCAATCTCCTCTTGCACAGCGATCCCTTCCTCTGTTTTCTCTCGCATGAATTTCCAGCCAGCCCAGATGAAAATAGCTATAAATGGGATCTGTATCATAAACACCCAACCCAAGCCATCAGACCCTGAAGGAAAGAATTGTAACCAATTTAACATAATATACATTAGGCATCAACGCTAGGTGAAAGTCTTCAAAGTGATAAACTTTCATATTTTTGGTATGGAGCAAATGCAAATTACCTGTATTCAATTCAACAGCTCAAGCAATATGATAGCATTTCTGCACTCTTTCAAACCAACCATACTTTTATGGAACAGTTCATCGATACATATATTTCATAGGTATTGATAAGTTTATTCCTTGCAGACTGCTTTCATTCACTGACAAAGGAGCTTTAATCATATATGAAGAAAAACCATTCAGCAGAACTGATAAATGTTGTCTGTTTCTTAACTCTCATTGAGAAATTGGAAGGCAGGGCCGATACACAAATTGGCTTGTAGATTACATGTTAAAACATCAAAAGTTTCCTTAATTTGTTATCATTCATCCACATGACATCTAGTACAAGCATAAGTCATTAAGACAATGAACCTTAGGATCAACTGGAATCAAACAGCCTTCAGTACCCTTCAGACATACAGGATATTCATTGTCTGTAATGAAGCAGGACTAGCTAAACCAAAGACAGACTCAGATGTGTCTATAACAACATGAAAAGGTTGAAAAGACCTGTTGACCCTCAGAACAAGGATTTACCAAAGTTAGTGAATTAAAAGAAAAAATATAGAGACATGAGTCCACAAAGAATTATATTTATATTCTATGTATAAAAATATTATAAAAGTAGAGTCAATCAGAAAATTGTGTTATCTAAAATAAACTTTACATAATTAAAGAACAATTTTACATCAAGAACTTCTTTAAAAAAATCAATGTTCATGTTCAGGGGTGTTTTGGCTCTTATTATGTATTTATTCAGGTCTGCTTTCCACATCGGACACTGCTTCATGTCATGAACTACAGAATTAATTTCATTTTAAAAATGACAGCAAAGTCACACACTAATTACGAAACAGCACCTTCATTAACAGTACAGTAACCTTAATATAATATCTAGAAATAGAAACACTACAGCTAAAGATAGATAGATAAAGGCATCCCAGTCACGTGGGGACGCTTGCCCTAAACTGTGTGCGCTGTACTCTTCTTTTCATAAAAGTTTTGTTTGATATTAGTAGTCACTCTCATCCAGGTTTCTCTGTCTTGTGCTAGTTTCAATTAACACCTCGATAAACCAAAACATCCAACAGTTCAAAAATTCATTGCTCTCCTGGATGAACACAACATGACACAACACGTAAAGAAGCCGACCCACATTTCCAACCACATCCTAGACCTTGTGATTACCAACAAGGACCCACATGACTCACAAAGAATTGTAAACATCAACGTAGATGATGAACGTCTTTCGGAACATTTTCCTCTTGTCTTCTCACTTGATTCCTCCAAACAGAAAAATAACGGACGAAAATCAACACCCATAACATTAAAAACATTGACATAAACACGTTCAGAGAAGATCTAAGGACGTCTCTTTCGCTTTCCACTCCGTAGTCTGTTGACAAATCTAACAATTGCCTGACAGAGACCCTTGACCAAAGAAAGATTTGTTACCAGTGGAAAAAGTGCGCCATGGATGAATGATGCTGTCTGTGCCGCAGGCCGAACGACTATGCAGGAAGACGCGCAATACAAATAATAGAGCAATGTTCAAAAAGAAAAAAAAAGATTTATTTCACACTATAAGTAATGAACAGACAAGATATTTGAGCGAAAAGATCTCAGGCAGTGTGTCAACTGAGGAACTTTTTAAAATTTGCAACAGCCTCTTAGGGAAACAGAAAGAATCAATAACTCCTAATAACATTTCTGTTAACACCTATTTTGTTGAGAAAATAAGAAGTATCAGATCTCAACTAGACTCCACTTTTTTGGAAACTTTTTAATAAACATACTGGTAACAAAATTTTTACATTTCAAGCGGTCTCAGAAAATGAAATTGAAGATATCATAATGAATTCCCCAAAACATTTCTGCAAACTTGACCCCTTGCATGCAGATTTACTCATTGAATGTCTAGACATTCTTTTGCCCTACATAACCTATTTCATTAACAGCTCACTAGCAGGGGGTAAAGTACCTTAACATTTGAAAGAAGCCATTGTTAAGCCATTGCTGAAAAGAGATAACTTAGACCAAAACAACTTGAAAAATTACAGACCAGTGTCAAATTTTCCATTTCTATCAAAAGTTTTAGAGAGAGTGATTCTTCGTCAATTAGAAACACATCTCATTGAAAACAACCACAAAGAAGAATTACAATCAGCATATAAACAATGACATAGCACTGAAACCACATTACTTAAAGTTACAAATGATCCTCTGAATGCTTCAGACTCAGGAAAATTATTAGTGCTTGCTTTACTCGAATTATCAGCTGCATTTGATACCACAGATCATACCATCCTTCTTAACCGTCTCCAAATCTCTTTTGGCATTGAAGAATGTACTCTTAGATGGTTTAAATCATATTTACAAGAAAAGCAGCAAAAAGTATTAGTTCATAACATGTCATCTGACGAAATCAGTCTTTATTTTGGACTTCCTCAAGGTACTGTCCTAGAGCCTATTCTGTTTTCTTTATACTCACAGCCATTGACCAATATGATTAAGAATCATGGTTTTTATTGCCACTGCTATGCAGATGATACCCAAATCTACAAATCAGTCAACCATACCAATACAACTCAAATGATAGACTCCCTTAGGGAATGTATTTCTTCTGTCTCTTCGTGGATGATATCGAACGGACTTAAAATAAATGAGGACAAAACTGAAATAATGCTTGTCGGTTCAAAACCCCAAATCGGCTGCCACCAACATTCAAGAAGTAGATTCAGGTCAAAAAAGAATTCGTATTAGTGAAAACGCAAAAAATCTGGGAGTAATTATTGATTCAATTTTATCCATGAATAAACATATCTCCCATTTACGGAAAGTCTGTTCGATGTCATTACGTCAAATTTCACACATCAGACCATTTTTGTCCAACGAAGTAACCACCAAGTTAGTGTGTGCATTTGTACTATCACGTTTAGATTATTGCAATTCCCCCTTTGTTGGATTACCTACAACACAATTGTCAAAATTACAACAAATACAGAACAGAGCAGCCAGACTTGTTTCAAAGAAACCCAGACGAGAGTATATCACTCATGTTCTCAAATCCATTAACTGGCTCCCACTTAAGGTTCGCGTTGAATACAAAATTTATTCGATGATCTATCAATGTTTAAATGACAGCTCCTACCCCAATTATCCAAGTAACACTCTATAAAAGCATAACCCTGAAAGAAAACGAAGGTCCTCTTCCAGGGCCATTTTGCCTGAACAAAAAGTCCGGTTGAGGGGTTTTTGAGAAAGATCCTTTTTCTTTCAGACTCCCAAAATCTGGAACAACCTTCCTTTTAGTCTGAGAAATGCACCATCATACGATTCCTTCAAAAAGTCTCTGAAAACACATTTATTTGTTAAGTATCTCCCCTGAATTGATTGAATGTGATTTGTCTCAATGTATATGCTTATACATGTATTCTTAATGCCCTCGGTCATTCTTAGTCGTTTGCAGATATACTCTTTTAGCATTTATTATGAATTTTATGTTTAAATTGGATAAACTGTAAACTATTTTTTTCGACCGCAATTTATTTTCTACGCCATCTGTCTTCACTGCTTTAAACACTGCTTCATGTTGTATGCAGTCCAAAACATTGTCGTAGTCTGTAAGATCATGTGGAGTGGTATATTGTATTCTTGTCTCTTTTCTCTAACACTTGCAATGTTGCATGTAGGTGGCCTATTATAGAGAAAGCTCCTCTGTATGCTGCCTGTTCCGGTCATTGATTCTCTTCTAGCGTTTTATTCAATTCTTTTTTTTTTTTTGATGATTTTTATGAATAATACTATAACATAAACATTAAACTAGAAAGGAAAAAGGCAACCAAGGGAAAGCCAAAAGTAAACACTGAGAGTCTCCTACAAAAGAAAGGAGAATTCAAACTAAAACTACAAATTAGATTTGAAATCTTGGCAGAAAAGATGATGTGGAGAAAATAGCAATGAGCTGACAAACATAATAGTCTACAAGAGACTGCCTTAAAGTTGGAGAGACAAATACCAGTACATGTAAAAATAGCAAACAGAAAATGTCTTTTCCTATCAAATGACAGCTTTGAAACGTCATAAATCCATTTTGAAGGTTCAAATGTCCAAAAGATTTTTTTGTTTTAGAAAGTTCAAATGTCCAGTAGCGTTTTGCCACTTCAAATATCCATGATTTGCAACTTTTAAATCCAAATTGCATGTTCAAAAATCCTCAAACAAAACGTGGCGTGATTTCTCAGCGAGTGATTGTGTCTACTGTTTTCAAGCTGGATATATATAGATCTAATTGTTTACATTTGAAACATATCAATTTAATTATGGCAAGGCAAATATATTCCAAAATTTCAATTGCAGACAAAAGGCGAATCTATGTTGCGTATGAATGAGGAGATGACTACCACCAACAGATCGCATTGTATTTAGAAGTGAAAGGGAATACAGCTTATAAAATAGTAAAACGGGCAACTGCAAAAGAAGGGCAATGTTACACGGCCATCATTAGTGTCGTAAACTGCTAATTATTTACAATAATATGATTATCAAACCGCATGGGATCGAACCACGGATCTACTAGTCAGACACTCTTATTGCTCAATGCTACTTTCTCGTTTCGTCCTTACTAGGCTGTCGTGGTGCAAATTTCACGATGGCATTTGCAGGAAGTTCACAACAAGGACTTATTCATCACGAGTTGTTCAAAGGAAGTATGAATTCAGAAAGATTCAATAGGTTCTTGTCTGAGATCAGTCGTCGGCCTCTGTTTTGAAACAACCACAGCAGTTTGTCTAATCTTTGACAACGCAAGGCCACACCCCCGCCCTTGCAAAGCAGGCATCCGGGAGTAATTCATGTTCATATATCTCCCTCCCTTCTCCCAATTCCTGAATATCTGTGAAAACCTATTTTCTATGTGGAAAGCGGCATAATCACGGTTGGAAGAAGTGCAGAACCAAACTCAAGAAATGGGCCACCGATAGAGAATGACCACGCTTTCCCAGCTTGCCGAACAAGTAACTCCCAACAGTAACACGAGAAAAAATGGAAGCGAGCTGTAGACGGATGCAGGCATGTAAGCCAGCTCTTTTTCAAAAGAAAAGATACATGCATACAAAATGTAACAGAAATAAAAGAAAAACATAATAATAAAATTTTTACCCCAGTGTTCAACTCAGCACTAACTGTTATTTATTGACTTCGGTCTGATTTTTTTGTAAGATTTGATGCTTTGATTAATTTAGTCTGTTCTTGCCTTGAATAGCATATGCGCTGCGAGCCCCGAGAGTCCTTGGCAGCGCAGTACCGCAATGAAGATTTCACGCCGTTTCGCCCGTGGTGGCTAAACGATAGAAGGCCGCAGTCTTTTGCAGCTGCCCACGGTCCCCATAGAGGCAATTCTCAAGGGGTCGGACTTCTCGGAAGCCACCGTGCCCGCGCCATTTCGAGCAGCGGACAGTCCCGAAGCGATGCAACGGGGTCCAGTACGGCCACAGCAATGGCGACAGCATGGATTTCACCGTGGATCGATTTGGTTAAGATGAGCGCCGCTGTCAGCATGACACGGCGGTCTGGTCGCGGCGGTCAAGCGTCCTCCACGCATCATACCTAACTAGCCTGGGCATAAATCTGGTCACAACACGCGTCGTCGGGGCTGACGACCACTGCTTCATCCAACTGTCACGCATCCACTCACGGCAGAAGTTTTTGGCAGTTTCCCCAGGTAATCTTATCATTCTCTGGGTTCACTAGAGGCTGGGGATCTGCGAGCGATCCCTGAAACGCTAGACTATCGGCCCTCACATTACCAGGAATTCAGCAGTGTCCTGGTACCCACTGAAAGAACACATTTGCAACACAACGTAGTTCATGCGCAACCCGAACCACTCCGCCGAGAATCGGGTCGTTCCCGGCCGCGGGCCAGTCCCGGAGACGATTCAGGACTGACTTCTGATGGTTTCTGTTTGTCGGTATTGATCTCATTTTTTGAAATGCATCTTTGGCCATGGCTATTCTTTTCTTATTTCACCTATGCATTTACCATATGATGTTATTAGGTAGCCAAGATGTTTGACTTTTGAAACTTGTTTAATTTGTTGTCCTTTACTAACTAGATTGCGTTTGGGGTTCGTAGGTTTTTTTTGGAAATGACCATGCATTCCGGGTTTTTTTCACATTTAGAGAGAGGCCCATTTTTTTCACTTTCTAACACAACAGTATCCAAAAGTGTTTGAAGCTTCAGATTCTGCCATTAAAACTGTGTCATCTGCATATCTGAGACTATTAAGATTTTCACCAGTTACCATTAGTCCTGGAATATTCTCTAGATTCCTTAAGATCATTTCACGATATAGATTAAAAAGATCAGGAGACATTACACATCCTTGTCGCACTCCTGTTTTAATGTATTTGAATTCACTATATTCTCCCTCAATTCTTACAACTGCAGTTTGGTCCCAGTATAGATTACGAATAACTCTCAGGTCTTTACCATCAATGTCTAGTTCTTGTAACATCTGAAATAATTCTTCATGTCTGACTTTGTCAAAAGCCTTTGAATA
>JAOYNN010185010.1:0-10912 GCA_025770095.1 Goniobranchus kuniei
CAGAAGTGAGCGTTGCTATGGATCTATAAATAGATTTGGAAATTCCACACATAGCCGAACATGTCTATTTTAAAGATTTGAGTGACCTATTTATTTAGGCTGAGACTCCCAAGTCAGACTCTCAGACTCGCCACATGAATAGCAAACTACCTGCTCTCGTAGGCTGTGACTTGTTAGTCACGGCCTACAATTTAGACCCGGTCTAAAGCAGTGTTTTTTAGGCTGCCCACATAAACAAGGTTCCGGCGATTGTGTCAAAATTTACATATCCTTTAATTCCTTTCTCTGACACACACTTCCCCCTTTCGATACCTGTTTGTAATATCCTACGTGTTCCAGATTGACTAGTGTGGGAATGAATACCTGTGTTTCCTTCTTTGTGAATGTGTCTTATCTGTAATTCATGCCCTTCCTATTACAAAAATCAAAATAAGAAAGAATACCAATTGAAATATATGAGGCAAAATAGTAAGCATAAGATAATATGAAGTGTACATTCAGCGAATTCTTTGAATTCCTGATACATAATTCTGCACAAGAAACATTCGAAAGGAGAACTTTTGTCTTTAAAAACACAACTTACAGCCAAATCCACAAGATGAAGTTTTCCAACTCTCACATGCTGCTCTCCATCCATTCCCTTTTCACTGCATTCTACAGTGACTGTGAAAATGGCATGGGAGCGAGAACTGTGAAGATTCATATTAGTTGATCCCACTGATCCTTTGGACAAAAATATGAATGTAAGAATTTTGTTAAACCTATTAATTGTCTCAATAAAGTCTTGATAGTTAAAGATTTTAAAAAAGATGCTCACTGCGCTTTATGATGACATTTTATTGCCCTGACCAACAGTAACACAGAACATTTAGATCTAGACTTGCAGCTTGTTAGACATGAAGTAAAGTGCCTTACCCAAGGACACAACACTGATGACTAGTGGTTATGAGCCTACAGCACACAAGCAGAATCGAACCCATGCTGCTACGCACAATTGAACTGACCATGGTGCGTGCGTGGTTCGCCTGACAGGCAAGACATGTTTTGTGGTGCTTCGAATTTTTACTATGGATTTACGTCACTTCCATCATTCAGTTTTATATCTTTTTATTCTCTGGACCCCAAGGAACACTTTGGTCTTATTTGTGTTGATTGTAAATAAGCGAAGATGTTCCATGCAAATATTAACTGTGACAAACCTCGAGGCCTCGACCAAGTAGGGGCGGTGTACGTAAAGATGCCACATCACCGAACAGATAAACCATCGCCCTCCAGCCCAAAAGAGTTCACCAAGACCCTCATCATGTTTGAAAACGATCTCAGTTGATACAGAAAAGGAAACTTTCTGTATAAACAATAACAAAACCATGTCATGTCCAGATATCCATGAATCAATGGGCATAAATGAAACTTTAGTTAGACTAAAACTGATTACAGGCCTCTGAACAACATTGACAAAGAGAACTTTAAATCTACTGACAGCTTAAGAACGCTCATTATTAATTTTCAAAGTCTGTGGGGCAAAAAAGAAGAGAAGTGCAACCTTGTACAAATAACTGAAACCAACACAATCATAGGATCTGAGACTTGGTTAAAGAACTAAATAGGAAATAATGAACTTGAATCTTTGGCAATTTTGAAATATATCGGTAGGACAGAAAAAAATCAATGAAAAAGAGGAGAAGGAGGATTAATCATTGGAATGAGAAAAACACACTCTAGTGAAATACTGCCCATCAAAGATGATGATACACCTGTTCTATTTTGTAAGATCAAATTGAACAAGAAATCATCACTAATAATCGGTGTAGCTTATTAGACAAACAAACAATAATATCGAAACCTCAAAAAAGATTTGTGATATAACAAACCAAGTCTCAAAGGAAAACAGAAAATCGACTATCTGGATAGGAGGCAACTTCAATCTTCCCAATATCAATTGGGAAGAGAACTCAATCCAAGATGATAATAGATATCCAAAAGAACTAAATGATCTATACTTAGAAACATTTTCAGATAATGGCCTTCAGCAATTGTGAGAGAAAACGCGAGAAAAATCCATACCAGACTTGTTTGTCACAAACCACCCTTCACTTACAGAAAAAGTCTCCATCCCACTGGGACTTGGAGATCATGACATCGCACAAGTTGATAATAGGATTAAACCGAAAAAGAAAAGGCCCATAAAGAGAACCATACATTTATGGAAGTAAGCAAACATTGAAAAGTGAAAGAAGAAACCAGGCAATTTACTAAAGAATTCTTAGATAAGCATCCTGGTAACACTGAGATCAGTATTCAGTGGGATGATTTTGAAGTAAATATGAAATCAATGATGGATGAAAATGTGCCCAAGAAATGTACAACATCAAATATACATCATCCATGGATTAATAGCAAGACCAAAAAACTTGTGAAAAAGAAGAAGAGATTTTACTTCAGAGCAAAGGCTACAGGCAGTGACAAAACAAAGAGAGAATTCAAACAAATCAAGGTAAAGACACAAAGAGAATGCCGCAAGGCTCATCATGATTATGTCAAAAACATAGTGAACGACACCTCAAATAATAATAAAAAGCTCTGGTCCAACATCAAAAATATGAAAAGAGATATCACAGGAACTGAGTCTCCAAAAGATAAAAAAGCACATTTCAGTATGATCCTAAAACCAAAGCTGACATTCTCAATCACCAGCTCTCATCTGTCTTCTCGGACACAACCAAACATCAAGTCACTGATAAAAGCAAAGACCAGATTCAAATAGGTATGCCTCGAACAAAGGACATAAAAATCAGAACCGATGGTGTCAATAAACTGCTAAAAAACCTAAAGAAAGATAAAGCATCAGGTCCCGACAACATACCAGCCAAACTGCTTAAAATGTGTGCCGACCAAATAGCCCCAGCACTCACACAGATCTTCCAAAGTTCACTTAACCAAGAAAAAGTACCTCAAAACTGGAAGCAGGCAGACATAACGCCAATCTATAAAAAAGGGCGACGAAACGAATGCAGAGAATTACAAGCCTGTCTCCATCACCTCTATCCCATGTAAATTGCTAGAACTCATAATTTTTTTCAAACGTGATGGACCATCTGGAAAAACAAGAAATACCTACATATGTACAGCATGGTTTTAGAATAAAAAGATCCTGTGAAACACAGCTGATAACGACCTGCGATGATCTAGCAGAGAACACTAACAACAATCTCCAAACCGACGCAATCCTGTTGGATTTCAGTAAAGCATTCTATAAAGTCAGTCAACTCAAGCTGTCCCAGAAGCTAAGCAATTATGGAATTCAGAAAGAAATTCTTCCGGGGAATAAAGACTTTCTGTCAAACAGGAGCCAAACCGTCGTAATTGATGGAGTAAAATCAGAAACTGCTCCAGTGTTGCCAGGCGTACCTCAGGGAACCGTCCTGGGCCTGCTTTTGTTACTTGTTTACATAAATGACATGGCTGAAAGAATACCGCCAGGCATATCTCTCCGACTTTTCGCTGATGACAGCCTGCTATATCAAATAATTTTAAATGCCAAGGATTCAACATGATCTGGATGAGTTGCAAAAATGGGAGGATGAAAATAGTATGGAATTTCATCCCAAAAGAGCCAGGTCTTGAAGATTACAAACAAAAAGAAGACCACTCAGTCTATGTATACAATCCACGACACAATACCGGATGAGGTTACTAAAGCAAATACCCCGGCATAACAATTAACAACAAATTGACATGGAAACACCACATCACTTATATCTGTAACAAAGCAAATTCTACATTTGGGTTCATCCGAAGAAATTTGTATGCAGCAAACAATGAGATAAAATTGAAATGCTACAAAAGTTTTGTCAGACCCATGTTGGAATATAGCAGTGCAGTGTGGGATCCTTACTACTTGAAAGAAATCCATGAAATAGAATCAATACAAAAAGGGCTTTAAAATTCATAAACGGCAAAATCACAAATCAGAATAACAGTACAAAAGGCGAAACACGAGAAAGAGAACACTTCAATTTTGAATCAAGTTTGGACACACAAGCAAGACAGAAGGAAAAGAAACAAGATCAACTTACTATTAAAAAGGCTTAAAAATTAAGTAAAAATGCCCCCGATAGATTCAGGATAAACCCCAAAAAGCAGTTGAAATTTGTCGTTCCGCAGTCACGAGTGATCTTTACTCATCCATGCTTCCACAAGAAAATTATGGAATGATGAGAGAGAGAGCACCAACCAAGATCTGTGTAAATTGCTGAGGAATCTTCACCATTATAAGAAAGAAGAAGAATGCCTCTTGACTCTCAAACTCCTGCCAAGGGGTGATCACCGCTGTTATGCTTGTACATGGTCTACATTTTATATAGTAGAGATACTGATATTCACAGAAGTTCATCTCTTAAAGGTGTGTATCAAAGCTGATATATCCGTCTTGATATGAGATTTATATGTACAATTACTTTTCTGCAGATGAGAAATATGCATTTAAAAACATTAACTTCGCTACATAGAAGGAGTCAAATTAAATTTTCTGACCTTTGTATCTGAAGGCTATCTTTCACAGCTATGAGTAAATAGATCGAACATAAAAGGGCAAATTCTAGTTGTCTATTAATCCCTGAATAGACATAAATGTTAACTTACTGTTTTTATTCCCCAGGGTCATGATACGATCCATATCATCAGCATTATTCACTACAAATGCCGACAGATCTTTGACGTACACTCCAACATCAGGCCGCTCTTTCACCTAAAACAAAGAATCAACCAAACAACACTACTAACTAAAATGAAAATAATTTTCAAAGCCTATTACTAAAATTCACTTTTTAGTCAGATTTGCTTCCCCAAGGAAAACAATTGAGCCTATTTGACGAGATATGACTGTGAGGATAGATCTCAGAGGAGAGGAGAGCTAAATGAAAGATCACATTTCACGAGACTAGCCATGGACTTATTAGCCCCTTAAACGCTCGGGGTTTATCACTAAGGTAATATCCCTGTGCCAAGGGTTTCATTGGGCCCAGCATCTCTTTCACTAAAGATGTTGAATGTAGATTTTTTGACTTGGAGATCTAGATCTAGATCTAGTAATATCGCAGTCGCCTCCCACTATCAAATCTCTATCTAGGTCTAAGACAGGATGTCTTCGTTAGGGGTGGAACTAGATCTGGCGGCGTTGCCACTGGTATCTAGATCTGAGCTTCAAATATGCATTGAGGCAAAAAAATCATCCTCTCCATCACTTTCCTCACTACCAACATCATCAAACAAATAAGCATCATTTCTGTCAGCCATTAAACACCTCTTCTAAAGCTTTGATGGTTGTATGCAGTGGGCAACAGCTTCTGTGCCTCTCCACCATTGTAAGGAAATCGAGATAATGCGTCAGTAAATAAAAAAACATAAACAAACTCTACTAATATTTCGCTGACGCAATGATCTACATATCAAGTGAATCAACTTTAGTAATTCTTTGCCAACGCAATGAAAGACTTATACAACCTGATTACCTTCATTAATTGAAGAACAAGCGCTGTAGCTCATTGATTCCACAAACCTATGGAACATAGGGAAAAAAAAATAGCCAGCGGATTTGACGGGCCTATGGCAGTGAAGTGTTTAGTATACCACAGGGGCAATGTTCTATTAATTCAAATAGACGCCCACGAGGCAATCAGGCAATGAAATCTACACCTTTCCAGCATCCAGAATTTACAGCCACTAAATTCATTTTTCCCAAGACAATTTCTACTTCGAGTAGATCTGTCCAAGTGCATCAATTGAAAAAAAAAATTTTTTAAAGGTGGTGGTTGTGCTCAAGCCTATGGTAGCTTGACCTGAAGGTAATGCGGCCATAACACTATGTAACAAAATGACCTCTCTATCAAATGCAGCAATAGCTTGGACAAGTTAAGTAGTGCTCTGGAGTCAACTACCCTCAGACTTGGAACAACAAATTATGAGATTTCAACCAAACATGCGCACTGACAGTAACAGTCACACTGAGAGTCAGTACATATGAAGGAGGAGGAGGAGGAGGTGCAAAAGAAGAAGAAGAAGAAGAAGAAGAAGAAGAAGAAGAAGGAGGAGGAGGAGGAGGAGGAGGAGGAGGAGAAAAAGGAGGAGGAGGAGTAAGAGGAGATGAAGAAGAAGAAGAAGAAGAAGAAGAAGAAGAAGAAGAAGAAGAAGAAGAAGAAGAAAATGAAGGTCATTTTTTGCTACTTTATTGCATGACCCATCTTATTGATATATAATGTAACTATATGAATCTTATCTATTTCCAATATTATACAAAGCATTATTATCACCAAAAAATATAACAATCCTAAAAAGTCATTTTAACCTCAAGCCTGTGGTTTTGATCCTTTGCCAATAAGTCTCTGATTTCCTCATTGTAGATTTCTAGATATGACACTCGCACTAGAAACCTGGTGAATAAATTGAAACGGTGATTATGTTATACAAGAATTGCTTGCAGCAGGTAGTCATCTGATTTTGAAAACTAACATCAGATAGACACAATATTAATACAGTAGTGATCGGCTATGTGAACGGTCTGCCGGAAGCAGCTAAAAACGGACACATAGCCGAAATGTTCACATACTCGAATGTTGATTTTCAGGAAGATGACCTGGTTTATGGAGGATACATACATTGCCAAACCTCTTTACTCCACGTTTACATGCATAAGAAAAAACATTTACATGCATAAGAAAGAAAAGAAAGGAAAGAACGACATTTAGACATTTATTTTAAGACTTCGATTTTTCTGTCCTTCCAAGACGACGTAAAAGCCCTAATTTAAAACCAAGGAAAGTGCCAGTCTCAGCGCTTCATGAGGTAACCAGCAATAAACTCCTCTCTCCAACTTAATCCTTATCGCATATCCAATTATGGCCATATGGACACTTAGCACCAGTCCACTGAAAGAGACCCCAGCCAGTCAGGCCAAGACATCTAGACGACCAACGGCAATGCGCTCCAAATTCTTTCAATCTCATGTGTGGATGACAGAGATGGAAGGGGCGGTCACTATGGGCAGTCAAAAGGCGATTGGCCAAAATTACGTAGCCCTGCAATGTTTAAATACCCAGAGCACAAAAAATGACACGCTCACAATTCTTTCAATCCAATAGAGGGGAAAAAAAGGGGAGGAGAGGGGCGATTCACTACCGATAGTCAAGAGGCGATTGGTTACAACTACATAGCCTGTAATGTTAAACTAAGTTTCAGCCAACGGAAATGGGTGAAAAGTAAAGTAAATGGCTGCTGTCTTTGTTATGATGGTGCAATGGCCTACCCATAACATGTGCTGGACAATTTAGGTGCTCATTTTATTCTGTGTATTGTTACGGATAAAGCAATGTTCCAGTCAATCAATTCTATGAGTGCATTTTGACGAATTAACAACAAATTATTGTTGGGTAGGAAGGCATTTTCACTCGTTGAAACAGACACTTAAGCAAAATTCCTGATTTTGAACCAGCCACTTAAAAAAATTATATTTTGTACCAAAAGTGGCCACTTCGGCGACATGGACAGATAGGCAGCGGACATAAAGCCGATTACTACTGTCTATCTTATAAGAGATTTTTTTTTTTTATGATTTGACAGCATATTAAGGGAGACTATAAATTTAATGAATATCTGATGTATGTAATCTTCTTTAAATCTATTAAAATAACAACACTAAGAAATACAGTCCTGATTCAAATCCATTAAATTAACAGTCATGATCCATGTTGCAATGATGCAAAAGCAAATACCTGGTATCACCCTCTGCTTTAGCAATATGGCCAAATATGTGAGCAAATGAATTTGGAATGATTCCACGCTTTTCAGGAATGGCTCTAAGTCCTTCCATTGTGAACGTCTTTCCTGTTCCTGTCTGTCCATAAGCAAATATTGTACCTGAAATATTAAAATATGAAAATTATTAAATACGCCGCCATACCTGATATAATTCCTTGGTATGAACATCAACAAATCCCTATTTTTCATCCGCAAGAACTGAAAATCTCCCTGTAGTAAATCAGAGAGCAATGCTAGTAATGTGACAAAAATTCAAAGCAAAATTTTCATACTCATATAAATTTTCTTTTTGACCTATCTGTGCAGTATTGCCACAGCAGATCCTCCATCTCTAACTTCCCCTGTACCCTGACTCCTTCACATCAAGAGCTATCATATATATCTTAAGAGTGTCCAGATAAAACGAAAATCAAATTAACTATCATGATGAAAATAAAGATTTCCTTTTACAAACTGTGCAATCAAGACAATACTCAATCTAAGTTGATGCTATTGCAATTACAAATTATATTGTTGGTCCCACCTATATGTAGGCATTGAAAATGTTATCCAGAAGTGAATTTTTCTCATAATTTCTGACTGAAAACTAATTCAATTTCAAATTTATAACAACTTACACCTAAACACCAACATACTAAAGCTTCTAGTTTAAAACTTTATGACCTCATTGGAGATCATGATCTTTCCTTATCCCAACCATACCTACTAGGTAGGTTTCTCCATTTTCTTTTGACTGGTGGAACCATCTTGAGCATTTTCTTGCCAATAAAAGTTTCATCACTCCTCTGCTCAAGACCTACATATCTCAACCTAGACTGTCACTTTGTCTCTAAATCTAAATACCGAACATCTCTCTAATGTATACATTTATTATTTTATCCGATATACACGACATCACCATTTCAACCTTTAGAATTCAATCCTCTACCTGAATGACATTTTTAGCAAACAGTAAACATCAGTGGCAAATCATATGTAATTTCTCTAAATTAATGCAACTCCCTCACCCTCCCCTCAACAAAAAAACATCCATGAAACTTTCCTTTAAAATCTGACACTTCGTAAAACAAGCAGGCATAAGGTTCCAAACATCTACATTTATAATTTATAAATACCATTGTATCCTTCCAAAACACAGTCAACCACAGGACGAGCAACTTTATTGTAAACATCCAGCTGCTTACAATCTGGAGCAAACACAATGTCAAAAGTAAATGTTTTGGGTGGCTCTGAGGAAGGTCCATCAGGATTTTTCACAGTCACAGTTCCTCGCATTTCATCTACCTGAAGATGGAGAAGAAGTTCAGAAACAATTTTCATCAATTTGAAGGTAAAAAAGAATATGTTGTCGAAGCTCAAATTCATATAATAAAAGACTGAAAATCTCTTTACAAAAATGCAGTTTTCTTCTAAATCATTAGATTGTATTTCTAGTGCTCCACTTCTAAAATTTTGTACTTTTGCCGTACTGAGTGAAATAAAATTTCACTGATATTATAGTTATGATTTTACACGAGTTCACTTACTACTGGACACAAACTTAAAAAAACAAAATTAACAAAACTGAGTCAACAATGTAGGTCTTCACCCAAATGTTTATTGATTTATATTTAGGGAGTGTGAAATTAAAATGAATAAAAGCAGATCCTTTCATAATAATGCTAAATCCATTTTAATAGTGTTCATTCACTTACCTTAACCACCTCTTTACAATTCGAGTCTTTCTCTTTGTCATTGATTGGTCTTGACCTCACCACCACCCTCACATTGTCTGTATCCTTCATGCTTTTATTTTCCTAAGGAAAGATCCAAATCAAACACAACATTAGACTCCCAGTCCCTTGCAAATGCACATGTCTTATGGAGAGATAATATATGTTTAGGTATAATATCTATTTTATGAGAGGTGCACAATTGACTTTTGTTTTTTTTAAAAATCAAAACACATCTGATTTCAATGCCTAAAAGACAATAAGATTTCCCACCAGCTATAAAGGTTGCCATTGGTAGGGGTCTGTGCTACCCTTGCAACATAATTTTAATCTCTAGTGGCCCTCAGTTCAGGTTGTTATTTGTTTGTTTTGTTCTTTTGTTTTGAATTGTTTTTTGTTGCTTTTTAAAAAACATATTCTTATTCTTTCTTCTAATAAACACTTATAATTTAATGATCATATCGCTATCTTTCTGATCAGACCATCTAAGCGACAAAATTTTCAAAAATTGTTGTTTGACTTAAAAACTCTGCTTACTTTGATGCTGCGCCATCCACGAAAATTTCTGAAGCGAAAAGTTAGACCATTGTGTAATAAATATCTATAAACAGAACGTGTATATCCATTTGCTCTGGCTGTCGGTATGGTCAAAGCCTGCATGTGCCAGCTCATGCCCATACACAGTTTGATTAGAAAGAATCATCATTGACCGTGACTCCATGTCGCCGCTTACGAGTGCGCAGCTATCATAAATGTTTATAAATATGTTATGGCTTTACAGCGGATGTCTGTTCAAATGCAACATCTAAGTATTCAGAGTGTCAATGGAATAAAAAAGGTAAGTGTGATAAGCCTTAAAAATTACTTCTTTTTTTAAACTTCTAAATCTAGATCTGAAATCTAGTGGTAAGCTTAGCGGGTTTTAGGCCGTGGCAAGCCCTTTACCATAACCCCTTTACCACCAGGGAGTATCTATGTACATGGTAACCTTGTACCTACACGCATAGTCTACATACATGGCAGCCTTGTACCTGGACCCATAGTCTACGTACAAGGTAACCGGGCATGTAGACACTGGATCTACGTACACGGTTACCGGATGTCTCTCTCACTCTGTCTTTCTTTGTTTCTCTCTCCTTGTCTTTCTCTATGTCTCTGTTTGTCTGTCTATTTCACTCTCTTTCTCTCTCCCTCTCTCTATTTCTCTCTGACTCTGTCTGTCCGTCTGTCTGTCTCTCTCTGTCATTCTTTCAATCCCTCTCTCTCTGTCATTCTTTTTCTCCCTCTCTCTCTGTCATTCTTTTTTTTTTCTTATCATCTCTCTCTCTCTCTCTCTCTCTCTCTCTCTCTCTCTCTCTCTCTCTCTCTCTCTCTCTCTCTCTCTCTCT
>JAOYNN010185121.1:0-10910 GCA_025770095.1 Goniobranchus kuniei
CTCTCTCTCTCTCTCTCTCTCTCTCTCTCTCTCTCTCTCTCTCTCTCTCTCTCTCTCTCTCTCTGCTTGTCAGTCTGCAGCACCAACAGTAGTTGTCGTAGGAGCACCAGTAGAATTATTAACACAGGCAGGTGCTCGCACACAAGCACGCACACAGACACAGACATCCAAATACACACACAAACAAACACACAGACAGACAGCTGACATCGTTTTCTTGATTCCGTTATAAGTTAATCCCTGTTTTATACTACAAGGACAATAAACAACAGTTTCAAACCATCATACACACATTTTGTAGGGGGACGGTGTTACAGGGTTCCCACTCAAATCAACTTTATTTTTTCAAGACTCCACAATTTTTTGCAAGACTCCTTATAGGACCGCGGTCGGTGCATAAAATGATTGGTTCATTACTAAAAAAAACAACATCTTCCTCCCTAAAGTAAAGAAGGTAAGGAAATGGGCTTAAATAGCCATGGTTGTTAACTGGGTGCATTCCTTAAATTAACCCAATCAACACCTACACTCAACTCACTTATATTTACGTGTAATGTTGCAGAGATTGATATTATCCCATCCATGCAGTGGTCTTAACTCACTTCTTGTCAAACCCTATTTCATTTCAGTTGCAGTTGCAGTCCAAAAAATTCAGCTATCTTACTCCACTTACTTTTAACAACTGACAACCATCTTTCATGTCTATTTACAACTGTCTACAACACCCCAATCCTCTCACATTAACTTTATTGCAGCCTCTTTTCCCTCAATTTCCTTGGAGGTTAAGGCGATCTCCTCCTCTTTCTGCTTGGCAGATTTTCTGAGGGCATTTGCTGATGTGAAGAGGGCCAATTGTTCGTTCATGGTAGAGACATTGTCTGCCTTGTCTGACTTCATCTCAAATTCTGTCCTTAAATATGCCGCATTCTTCTCAACCTCTACTTTCCTTTTCTTCAACCCCACAACTTCCTCTTCAGCCAGCTTTCTCTTCCCACTCTTGACCACTGTTGTTCTCTTTTCTTCTAAATAGGCCTTATATCTTGCATGAGCCAACGAGCACGACTTTGTTAATTCATCACTCATGCTGACTTTCTTTATGCCGCCAATGTGCCTAGCTGACACTTTCACTTCTGTCCAGACGCAACTGGGCTAATTCTACAGGGGCCAAAAAAGTAGGCAAGGCCTGATCAAATAAAACTCCTTACTTTTTCCAGACTTTTCAAGACAAAAAAAAAATTCATGACTTTTTCCCTTCTTTTCCAGACGAAAAAAATTCCCTACTTTTCCAAGACTTTTCAAGATGCTGGGGACCCTGTAAAAGGTCAGATTTGATACTTCATCCTATATTTGTCCTTCCTGTGAGAAATCAAACTTATAATTCATCTAACTGTATTTTAGGCTGTTATAAGAGAAAACAAATCTAAACATGTCACTTGACCTCATAAACTCAGTCGATCTAATCAGTTGTTTATACCACACAATAAGATGTCTTAATCTCCTATCACATTTTAAATAGAAGGAGGAAAAAGGAAAAGAAAATCATACTGTGTTTTCCTAACAATTTATCAAACATTGAGAAACCCTAAACTTGAACATAACAATAAAAATATCATCACTTTACACAAAAGGCCTACCTTAAAGAGCTAGGATGCCTTACATCTCCAGACCTTTCTGGTCTTCGGGGAATGCCTGGTTCATCACCTTGTGGGTCCCCATGCCACCTCTCTGAGTCTTTATTCTTTGGCCCCTCAAGTCTATGCGACAACCCTGGTTCCCCTCTGTACCTTTCATCATAATCTCTTCTCTGAGGATCCCGATCTTCAGGTCTGTCAGCATACCTGTCACGTGGTCGCAAATTGTCCCATTCATCTCTTCTTCCGCCTCCACTTGACCGAGATTCTTCTCGTCTATAATCCCCTCTATCTCGCCTGTTATCAGATAATCTCTCTTGTAACCGGCCATCATAATCCCTTGCTTCTGAACGGTTATCTGCTCTTCTTTCAAGACCTCTCCCATCAGAGGATCTTCTGTATCGATCATCATCAAAGCTTCTATCACTCCTGTCATCAAAAGCTCTCTCACTTCTTCGACCACCTTCTATCTCCCTTTCTCTACTACGTCTTCTAGATGAAAGATTTTCTCCATGATCTCTGTTTTCTAAATTAGAATCTCTATATCTGGAATCAATCCTTTGATCATCCATATTACTGTCCCTGTATCTTTCATCCCTTCTTCGTCTTTCAGATTCCCTCTCCCGGTTTCTGTTTTCATTTTCACTATCTCTTAAATTTTCTCTGTTGAACTGGCCCCTAGGGGTGTCTCTAAAACCTGCTCTTTCTCTTTCTTCCCTCTCTCGAAGATATTGAAAACCTGGTGATCTCGGACATTCTCTATCCCTGTCAAGGTCGGATTTTTGCTGCCTGTTTCTTTCTGATTCCCTTTCAAGAGCTGAAGAAGCTTGTGAACCTAGTCTCCATCTTTCCGCATCCTCATGTGGCTCCCCACTTCTTGTGTGGCCATGATCATAAATCAGAGGCTGACGACCACTAACAGATTCTGAAGCTCTATCTTCTCCATAACAATCTGTCGACAAACAAGACAATGATAGAAGAAGCCAATGAATGAATCATTTGCCTTCTTAAAAAATCTTTCATATCCCAAACCCATATCATTAAAAATGTTATTTAAAAAATAAGAAAAGAAAAACATAAAGCTTTACAACTGTCTCCCTAAGAAAAGAAGGATTTCCCTATAAAAATAAAAAGGATTTTCACTATACATTCTTTCTCTATATCATTATTCAGACCTTACAACAAAAAAAAGCTTTTGTCTTTTAAGTATCTTCAAGGGCGAAGAGATTTTAATAAAATAATAATAGTAATAATAATAATAATAATAATAATAATAATACATTTAACACTTTTAACATTTAATACAATTAGTAGTACAGTAGTGACCGGCTATGTGTCTGCCGGCTATGTGTCGGTTGCGCCAGAGTGGCCTTTTTTGGTATAAAACATAATTTGTTCACTTAAAAACAGACCTCTAAGTGGCCGATTCAAAATCAGGAATTTCGCCTAAGTGTCCATTTCAACGAGCAAAATGTCTTCCTACTCAATGATAATTTGTTGTTAGTTTGTCAAAATGCACTCATAAAATTGAATGAATGGGACATTCAATACATGGAATAAAATGAGGGCCTTATGTGTCCAATACATGTTCTGGGTATGCCATTGCATTATCACAATGGAAACAATAGCTATTGACTTTTCACCCGTTTCCATCGGCTGATTCTTTGTTTGCCATCACAGGCCTAAGTAATTTTAGTCGGAGTCCATAGTGACCGCTCCTCCCCTCTCTTTCTTCACCCCCTTATTGAATTGAAAGAGTTGTGAACGTGTCCTTTTATGATGCTTTGAGTGCTTAAGCATTGCAGGCCTACGTAGTTTAGGCAGATCGCCTTTTGGCTGTCCGTAGTGACCGCCCCTTCCCTCTTTGTCACACCCTCATAAGATTGACAGAATTTCGAGCGCATCATCTTTGATGTCCAGGTGTCTTAGCCTGACTGGCTGAGGTCTCCTTCTAAGGATTGGTGCTAAGTGACCACATGGCCATGATTAGATATGCTGATAAGGATTGAGGTGGATTTTGATGTTGATTGTTTTTCATTATGACTAGAGAGGAGTTTATTGCTGGTTACACAATGTGACGCTGAGACTGGCACTTTCCTTGGTTTCAATTGATGGAAAGACAGGGCTATTGAGTCTTCAAATAAACGTGTAAATGTCCTTCTAAACTTTTTTTCTTTCTTATGCATGTAAATGTAGAGTACAACGGGTTGGCTATGTATGTATCTTTCATAAACGAGGTTATCTTCATGAAAATCACCTTTTGTGTAAGTGTCTGTTTTGGCTATGTGACCGTTTTTGCTGCTTCCGGCAGACCACACCCATAGCCGATCACTACTGTAGTAGTAACATGATCTGGTACAGTTCTGATAAAATAATAATTTTGAAATAAAAACCTCTGGCACTTTGCTGTCGTCCCCAGGAATCTTCCTGGTTTGATGCAGGGCCCCCTGATTTCTCTTTGTTAGCCTGCCCATGACCATAGTCAATCACCTCGGCTGGCTGTGCAGATGATACTGAAATTATGAATATAAGCCGACTATTACATCAATTTCAATGGAAACTTCATTCCTCATTTAACTTAGCTCTGCAAAAGAAAACACAAATTCTAACAATTAATTTGCCTTTTCATACAAACTATGATCCCATCGCTGAGCGACATATCTCTCAAGATTAAAGACATATTCAAAGAAGATGTCAATTTTTATATTTTGATGAATTAAAAATTAAAATATGTAAGCTATCTCCACATGAAACAAAGATTTAGATTGATATCTACTATTTTCTATGCTAGCTTATCATCTCTGGACGTTGCTTCCCAATAGTTATCTCTGTGTAGATAGTTCCACTTCTATCTTCCTCTCTCTTGTATCTCCTAGATGAAAAGTAATAATCTCTCACTTTCAAAAACTAATAATCTTTCACTTTCACGTCCATCTTTAAACTATATCTATTCAGTACTTTATTCTTATTCATGATTGTACGGCATCTAGAGCTTATTTGTGCACTTTAAATTGTGCACTATATGCATTCCCCATTACAGTCATTGGCACCCAGAATCATGGCATCTGTTCAGTGTTATCATAACATTAATCGTAGTGTGACGCTCTCCGTTTAGCTAAGGGAACCACCATGACAGGTATTTTTAAGATAAATTACATTTACTTTACAATGTATTACATGTCTTTACTTCTCCTGATCAAGAAACAAACGGCGGTGAGGTACGGCAAAGAAATACAGAAATATAATAATAGCCTTCAGATAGGTACGTATGGCTAAAGGTATCCAGTGTATTGTTATGAATTTCAGTGCAAAAGCCTCTACCTTTGCTCCTGTCTCAATTATAATCCAATCCCATGCTAGCATTTAGTTGGCCATCAACTCTCCCATCCTGCTCCCGCCCGTCTCACCAGAGTGGAAAGTATATAGCACATGAAAACGCTCTTACCACTCCAGCATCGTCTTTCCTAATCGTAAATTGTATAAAATGAGATAAGCTGGTCCTGCGGTTTTATGCATTTTAAAAATGAAAAATATGCATCAAGATTAAGTGAATAGGCATGCAATAAAGAGCAAAATATGCACACAAAAAAAGGAAATTACCGTCCTAAAAATTGCACAACAAAAATTGCATGCACATTCAACCAAAAATTGAAAGGTAAAGTTAACATTCAATCTATGCATACATTCAAAGAAAAAAAAAGATTTTTAAAAAGAGTCTTTTCATGTAAAGATTTGAACCTGTAACACTTTCTATACCAGCCGATTTCGCTTCCCTGCGCCTCCCATTACTAGCATATATTGGCCCTACACCCCTCCCATTACCAACAGATTTGGAGATGTTTAGCAGAAACTGGGCACATTCGGAAAACATTTGTAATTGTGAAAAATTACTGAAAGAACACAACTTGTTCAAATTTTCGGACGCTATGCGATACATGTAGTAGGAAAAAAAGTAACTTTTTTATTCATAACAGTAGAATGCTGAAAATTGTCTCATCTGAAAGAGGAAATAATTGCTTTGATCTACAATATTTTGTTCCCTTTTGGGCGCTTACTTGTATGTCATCGTGATAAAAAAAAAAAGCGTGACCATTCTTGCTCTTCGACCTTTACCGAACAAAAACAAAAACAAAGATTTAGGTGAAAAGATGTGTCTTTTTTTTGCTGCAATTTATTTGAGTATTCTTTTGTACTGGCCATTACTCTCTATTGCCTGTCCATACCCTTGAATATAATGATTGGGAGGTGGGGGGTCCTCTGGCTGTCAATATGGTGGGAGTTGTTGTTTTCGGGCAGCCTTGAAGTTTTCTGTTGTGCGGTGCAGTCTGATGCAGGGATGATGGCACATAGCAATATTGCATTCTCTTCAATAAAGGCAGCTGAATTACACACAATACAGCCTGGCTTGTATCTGTGACAAGTGTATTTCACGAAGAGTTGGTTTGTTTCAGCCATAATCACTTCCAGGGCTTGCTCAGGGAAATACAGCTTGAAATATTCACAGTGGCTAAGGCCTATAATTTGTGGTATTGAAGAGAACTGCAGTTGTTTCATCAACACCAAATTCAAAATTCGGAAAATACTATTATTTGGTAACATTTTCTTACCTCCAATCTTCCTCCTCCACTCTTTCCACTTGCTAGGTCAGCATCACCTCCATCGGCCAGTCTACCACAATTGCCCATCACTCTCACTACTGTGAGATCTACATCTGTAGGGGCTAGTAGAAATCTTTGCATATTCTCGGTTGGAGGAAATTCCATCCGATTCACTTGCATATTCCACCTATGAAACAGAATCTTCTACAAATGGGTTTTCAGTATTTTCATCCTCCACTGTTGTTGATAAAATCAGTGAAAAATCTATGCAAAATCAATAAATCTGTCAGACAGAGCTTATTTGAGTTGATCGCTTGATAAACAGAAGGAGAAGTACCAGTATACACGAAAGCGGAAATGAAAGTAGGCCTACACGCAATATGCCTAATAATAAAAAAAGTAGACCTAAGGCAACCGGATCTCTAGCATGTTTGCTGAATTTCAGCAAAGGTAGCCACTCTTGATTAATTTTTTGCTTTGTTTAATATAAGTTAAGCGTTTATTGTTAAAATTATTATTTTTCTATGAAATATGTTCGCATATGCGATGAAACAAAAATACATAAATATGCGATGGAAGGTGAAACACATATTTCTGGAGGGCCAGGATAAGATTCAGAGGCTATGGTCAGATTAAATTTTTGGTTTGCAAGATGTGTGAATTGGTTGTCCCCTCTCGCATGCAATGACTTTGGCCTAAAATGACCGATGACATTGCAGGAACTGACACTCCTGCATTGTTTGGAATCTCGAAAGGAGTGAATGGCACCCTTAAAGGGGAGGGCAACACCTGAAAATCGCTCTTTGGATTGGAAATATCAAAATTGACTTTTTTCACTTTTCGTGAGGCTCAACTCTTTTTCTTCATAAAAAACAACTTGAAAACTTCCTTTCTTATCTAAATCATGTCAAAATTGACATTCATAAACAGGCAGGTGGAAAAGCTATGGTAAAAAAACTTTCTTTTTATACTGAAAATTCAGTGCAAATGAGAAGCCGAACAGATTCAAATTATCAACAGTTTCAATAAACTAATGGAATCGATACCTTCTTCTACCTCTCCTTTCTAACTGAAAACCTTCATATAATGCCTACAACACACAAAGGCCCACTCAGGGCCTGCATAAGAGGTATTACTACAACAGTATGGAACACAGGAATATGACCTACTTAGCCTTCCGTTGTAGTTTCGTAGTATCCCAGCAATCACCACGCATTCATCAAAAATATTTCAACGTCATTGCCAAGAGAATCTATTCAAAAAATCAAAAATCAATCTCTTGGAGAGAAAATTTTTGGCATAGCTGCTTCGATTGTGAGGAGCAAATATCAAAGGCCATATCATATGCCATGAGGATACAAGACCGTTGGATGTTGCCATCTGTTTTGGCGGTTCTTGACTGATGCGTGGACACAAAGTCTCTAATCGGGATAGGGAGCATGTCGGATGTACTGACTGGTCTCATCATTGATGGGCATATGTGGTCAGCCTCCCCTGTCACATTTGCGCCCAAACTGGCGCCTGGATAAAGAGAGAAAACACTCGGCGATATGACAGATGGAGACAACAGCACATTGCCAGTGGAGCATCAACTTCGAGGGCACATCCGGAATGATGGAAGTGAAAGCGGCGGAAGTCCTATAGGACAGGTCAATCGAAGTGCACAATTTCCGGTATGCGACGATGGTGTCTGACGGCGACTCCAAAGCCTATAACAGGGTTGTACAACTGCAGCCTTATGGGCCAGATTTGGCAACTGACAAGGAAGACTGTCTCAACCACATTGGAAACCGAATGGGAACAGCCCTCCGCAACCTTGTCACCGACTGCAGCAAGAAGGGGATCACCTTGGGTGGTAGAGGCCATGAGCAACTGACAGCCGAAACCATCAGAAAACTCCAGATATACTACAGCAGAGCAATTAGAGGATGTCAGTCAGCGCAAGAAATGCGAACAGCCATATTTGCAAGCATCTACCATGGATACTCCACAGATGACCTGCCCAAACACATGTATTGTCCCCCTGGCCCTAACTCATGGTGCTTTTATAAAAGGGTCATTGGAGAATACACTGTCCCAACGGGACATCGACAAAGAGTCCACACTCCCCTGCACTATGAACGGCTCCATGAACACTCGGAACCAATCTACAAAGATTGAGGGCCCAGGATCTTTTGAGGAGATGCAAAAGAAAAGCTACTCAGAACCCAACAGAGAGCCTCCACCATTCTATATGGTCTAGATGCACCAAAAAGAACTTTCATTCCCTCAAAAGAGTTCAATTCGCAATGCTCATGGCCACTGCTGAGTACAATAGTGGCCCATCAGCCATAACAATCATCAAGTCATCTCTAGGCTTCACTTCAGGACACTTTGGACTGAAGCTGGGAAAAAGCACGGGCACAAAAACATTATTGCGCCAAAATTTCGTCTCTTTGTTTCATTCACTCATCCAACACCACTCCTTGGGTTCATTGAAATTTCAACATTCTAGCGTCTGTAGTTTTTGTGAATTGCGCTTTTGAACTGTGTGAGTAAATTTTTTAATGTATTTACGACATCGCTCTTATGAATGTAATTACAAAATTCGTGCACATACGATTCTTATCCCGCAAAGTCTCATTGAAAGAGAAGATACATGTTGTCATGATATCAAAAAATCTTTGGGAAAGCCCTATTCTATGCCTGGTTCTAAGCGGTTTATAATCAAAATTCATACTGAATCCTAGGCAGTGTATAGTATAATGTGTTTGCGTGTGTGTTAAGTTCTCTGTGTGTGTATTGTTATGTGAGCATGTAGATTTGCCGATTTCCATTGGCTTCTCAACGCTTAAACTGTCCTATCTTGAAATGTTACAGAGCTTTCTCAATTCTTTCTAGAAAGTACATTTGTGGATGTTTTATGAATCATCTGTGTAAGTTTTAGAAAAAAATGTATGTTAAACAACTTAATTATGATTTTTTCAAATTATGCATTAGGTTAAAACAATGAACCAAAGGTAGGTAATTCTCAAAACTCTGCCAGAAGAAAATTAAGCGATTTTTTATGTCTTTTCTTCCATGGTCAGTGAGAGGAGTAATTCAGAAGGCGTCCTTCATGTGCACATAAGCCAATTGTAGTTACCATTGGGAGTCAGAGAGTGATATTTGAACCCATTATTGACGGCCAGGAGCCTTGAGAAAGCTTTATCTCCGACAACAGATTCCTGCGTGGCTGCTGAGTTTGGTCAGCAGGATAACTAAACGGAGCGGTCTAGCTACGCTGTGTGCAACACACAAGCATGCAATCACTGAAAATACCAAAGTCACACTAACACTAGGCCTATCCAGGTCTCAAGGCCATCTTGACACAGGCCTAGGCCAAAAGACCTATAGAACTACACAGGCCTGCCCCAGCCGACTGTGCTGTGTCTTTTTTTCTTTTTTCATTCATTTTCAGCTGGATAATCAAGTCATAGTGTGCCATACAAGTTGAGCTTCGCATACTGTGTATTTTTGCGGGATTCTTCTCATGACCGGCCTGTAGACTTGAGCCGCGGATTCTCGGCCGATAGCAGCGCAGCTGCAGATCCGAGCCCAACACCAGCATTGCCACGGATATTCGCGGATCCGCAGAAAACTTTCCACCCTACAGAATATTCATGTCTGAGTGTAATGGGTTCCATTCTCTGTTTAAATGTTGCTGCATGCTCTCACTGTGTCAGGTAGGCATTTCCACAGGTGAGCAATGTTTAGAAAGAATGAATGGAGATAGGATCTTGCAGGGGCTGTGCCTGCTGGAATAAAGATAGGACAGCAGAGGATCAGATAGGTGGACAATGTAAAGCAAAAGACAGGTCTCACATTTGATTGTTCAAAGAGCGCTGCCAAGGACCAAGTGCATTGGAGGGAAGCCATCCGTACTTTGACGATGTGGTGCCTCAGCAAAGCCAATCCAGGTTAGGAGATCAGTAAGTGAGTAAGAGTTAACTCTAGACTTTGGGATCCAGGACACATTTTTTTTTCTTGGATTCAATCAAGTTCAATTCATTCAGCGGTTATAATAGAGAGTCATAAGTGGGCTTGAATAGTGTGGTGACTTTTTGTTTCACTCTTCTTTCACTTACTGGCACCCTTTTCAGTTCCCTTGACAAGTTTGTTGTGCTTTTGTCTTTGCTATATTTTATTGCAGACTATTCAAATAAATATGTTGTCTAAACTCTTTTACCTGTTTCATTTTTGTCTAAATCTGGATGAGGAGCATCAGCCATGGATGGAGGTCTTCTTTCATACATTGGATCAAAGCGAGGATTCCACTCATCAAACCTTAAAGCATATTGAAAAATGGATATTTAAGTAACAAATAAAAGGAATAATATAGATATTTCTACTTGAAACTTTCAAACGGGCACATTCCATAATACCAGTAATAGTGTCATAAATTTAATAACCAATCCTTGGGAGACAGAAGACAACAGAAATCTCTTTTTCCTCATTCTCGAGTATACTTAACATCAACTTGCTGCCTTCAATGAGGCAAAAAACAACCTCATACCTTCCCCAACATTTCTTGCCACTTTTGAAGAGTAAAAGATTCAAAGCCACCTTGACCTAATGAGTTAAACATTTTTTGTGAATTCAAATAGCAGTCCAAAAAGCAAGTAAAAAGATAATGCCAGGCTCGTAACATATTTATAACAAT
>JAOYNN010185232.1:0-10910 GCA_025770095.1 Goniobranchus kuniei
ACCTAGAAGAGTGGGATATGAAAGTGAAAGTACTTCCTAGTCATATGGATTCATTTTTTCATTCATTGGAGAGCCCACGCCAGTTTCACGGCCGATTTTGACTCGGCAGATTGGCAGTAACAGTCTGACCACTGAATATCGACTGCCAATTGTCAGTAATAGGGTTAATACCTAGCTTGTAATATGGTGTCTTCTACCTTAGGCAATGAAATTTTGGATCTGCTTTGAACTTAATTTGTTGTCCTTTCTCTCCACAGACTGAATGTGGATGTCAATTTACTTCAAAGCTAGAGGGGATGTTTAAAGACATGGCCCTCTCTACTAGCATTCAAGAAGATTTCCGCCATTATTGCTCTGACAAAAAGGTTCATTTACATGGTGTTGACCTGACCGTTAGAGTTCTGACCACTGGTTATTGGCCCACGCAAACTGCCACACCAATTAACATCCCTGCCGAACCCCGAGCAGCTTTTGATGTTTTTAGGGTGTAAGTTGACTGTGGTTTGTTTTCTTTATTTTGTCACAGATTCATTGAACAGGCGCTTAGGTGTTCTAAAGATGTATAGTTACATTGCATCATTGAACAGGTGCTTAGGTATCTTAAAGATGTACTTACATTTAATCATTGATCAGGTGCATAGGTGTCCTAAAGATTTACCTACATTTTAGCATTAAACAGGTGCTTAGGTGTTGTTAAGATGTATTTACAGTAAAACCTTGTTATACGACCAATCTCGCCATACCACCAACTTTCGCCTGTTACGGAACGGCTGCAATGCAAAAGTAATGGGGATGTGTTTTATACAGCCATCTGCCAAGGGTGAATCTGGAACGGCCTTTACAGTAAAGTACGCCCTGTTATACCGCCAACCCAAAAAATAGATCTTACAATGCCAATGCACCTATTGACTACAACTACGGCTTTTTAACCATCCAGCTGATGCCATTACAATCTCGGACGCATTGTATTTGTTGTATGTGTGTGTGGGAAAGGGGGAGGGGGGCATTGTTGACATCATGACTCCAGGGGCGCTATCCTAGGTATTACATCGTGTGTCAGTATAATTTTTGTTATACCGCCAAGATTGCTGATATCCCAAAGTTGGTGGTATAACGAGGTTTTACTGTATATTAAATCATTGTACATTTGCTAAGTTGTTCTAAAGATATGTTTACATTTAATTATTGAAAAGGTGCTTAAGTGTCCTAAAGATGGATTTATATTTAATCATCCATCTTCTTCTTTCATATTTTTACCAATGGTCTAGATGACGTACCTTTCTTCTGAGTAGTAAATTGCAGAGAGAAAAAAAGACATGCATTTATTATGCCTTCCAATTATGTTTCTAATAGACAGATAAATTGAATTTTGTATCCAATACATGGATGTAAAGGGAAGTTAAAATATGTACAATTTTTCTGTGACTCAAAAATATTATTAATATAAGACATTAAAATTTCTGAGAAACCACATATTCTTGCTCTATAAAATGAAAAGGGAGAGAGTGGGGACACACTATAGGTTTCAGTTGTATTTAAAGTGAAGTGTTTCACATACACTGTTCTTGAAGTGAGTTATGGAATGGGAATAACCAAAGATTACGTCTCCTCAATGTTTGTGACTGTTTTTCTACAATTTTGTTAACATTAGCATCGTGCTATTTACTTTTTCTCTTTTCACATAGCAAACTACATATCATTGGCCTCCCATGTAGGTTCCGGGGTCCTCGATGGAGAGGTTGTAGAATAGGCAACTGCTAGTACTCCCCAATAATGTTGTAAAAGCCAGCTAAGGGTTGAGTGAGAGCTTCTCTCGTCGGTCTTCGTCTGTCAGGCTCTCTTTTGTGTCATTAGATGGGGAGAGTTTTGCTGGTGGAGGGAAGGAGGCATTATTCAGTGGCCAACACCCATTTGTGTGTATTGTTTGACTTCAAATTACGGTCGGGGTCACTTGCTATCTAGATGGACCACATATTTGTAACAAAGAACAGTAGAAAACCCTGGGTGGTATTGCAGTGCACAGTTGATGGCCATTGTTAATTAGTTATGTCTTCCGAGGAGATTTTTTTTTTGGTCTGTAAATCATCTCCCCATAATATTGTCTTTTAGTTACCTTTTACTGTTACATATTATGATTATTGTTTATTTTAAAAGTCTGTTTCCCTTTTTGGCAACTTCTTTTCCTCATCTGAAAATGTTTTCTACTACTTAGGTTCTCTTTCTTACTTTTAACTAGCCTTTCATCTTACTTTTTCCACGGTCGCTGGGATAATCTGTTTAGTTGAAAAGAGCCTTAAAACAAAATAAACAATGTATGATTAGCAGCGCCAAAGTTTATTTTTAAAGTGGTGGCTTTTTTTTTCTTTTTCTTTTTTTTCCTTTTTTTTTTCTTTTTTTTCTTTTTTTGTGAAATGTATTTTTTATGGCACTTCGTCCTTTATATTTTCCTTTTTGTCTTTAATCAAGATACATATACCCAACAAGATTCATCCTCAGTTCCAATTTCATTTCATTTTGGGAACCACAATACTAAATTCACGCCAATAAATCCATTATCACAACGGCAAATAAGCACAAACTAATGTAAGCTGCTAAAATGATATATGTAATAAATTTTCATTGATCTTATAAAAGTTTCAATCTTTTTTCATTCTTATAGTTTCTATTTGAGTAAACATAGTGGAAGACAACTTTCTCTCCAACCTCATCTTGGATCAGCTGATCTCCATGCCAGCTTTGCTGGAGCCAAGCGTGAAGATGCTGACAGCGGTCCTGCCAGTTCTGCTAAGGGCATCCGCAAACATATACTTCAGGTTTCCACTTATCAGATGTGTGTTTTGGTACTCTTCAACATCAGGGAGGAATGGACTTTTGAGGTTTGTGCCAATGCTTTTTTTTCTCCTTAATTCTTATTTGGGGGTGCTATAGCTCAGTGGTAGAATGTGGGCCTGCAGACTTAGGGGTATCAGGTTAGAATCTTGCTAAGGGGACACATGCATTTGTTCCTTAAGCAAGAACATTTGCCCCTGTTGCTTCACTCGACCCAGGTGAAAATGGGTTCAGCACTGGCTGGAAAAAGTACTCTGCAATAGACTAGCATCCTTTTCAGAGAGTGATGGATAAAATCTGTCACTGTCTGCTTCATGCTATAGAGAATGGGGTGAGCTCTGGATGTATGAACCGATTAGGCTCGAAAAGTACTGGGGTTTTTTTTTTAACTCTCATTGTACATCACACTTGTCTCTGGTCAGCACCACTACGTCCAGTGGTCATTGCAGCATATGTCAACAATCTGATACCACCTGTCTTTCCAATTATTTCTTTTGTGCTCATCTTTGTGATGTCTTTTATATTAGAAAGACAGGACCCTGATGGACGCCCTTGTTTTCTCTTTCCCTCTATGTTTCCCTGCAGGACTGTTTGTCATCACATTTGTTTTGTTGTGTCTTGTTGGATACTGCACATTTTATTATTTTCTCCTGTTTATTTCTTTGACTAGATCCGTTTGTTTGTTAGCTCTTCTGGGAAAATTCCATTTGTTCTTTTCTATGTCCCTTATGCTCTGAGTAATCTGTGATAGATCCACATTTCTACATCATTTAGTCTGTTCACATAATTGTTTTTTCAGAGTCCATGCTTTACATCTACAAATGGATACTGGCCATAAGAGACTTTTCAATCTGTCGAATTGTTTGCATTGGTCCTCAAAAGTCCATAACTTAAGAAATGGTGAATGTTTTTTCACTATTAAGTATTTTTTTTCTTCATAAGTCTCAGTGTAATTTTTACCAGATTTGCCCTTTTATTTTGGCTAGGTTTTCACTCCAGTCATACCATTGTTTGTCTTTTATTCTGAAGGATGTTCTCCTATTTTTTACCACAGGAAATTAAAAATGAAACAGATATGCCAGAGAGGGAGTTAACAAGAGCTCTCCAGTCTTTAGCTGTAGGAAAAATAGGTCAAAGAATTCTTCAGAAAGAGCCAAAGACTAAAGATATAGGTTTGTATTAGTTTCTTTTCTTTTTCTTCAATCCTTTCCTTCAAGATTGATTTTGAATAGCTTTGTGTTGCTTTTTACATAGCCTACAGATTTTTGTCCACCTTCTAAATACTATAATAATCAATTCAAATGTTATTTTAAATAAGTGGTATACTTTTGCTTTTCTTGTAAAGATTCACAATTTTCGCTTTCTTGATAACACACTAAGGTGTTACAAATTTATCACAAATTCAGATTAGTAATTAATCGTTACAACAAGCTTTAGTTGTTGTAAATATCTAATATTAAATATAGTGTAAAGTATCATCAGTTAAAAAGTACAATATAAAAACTTGTCCTGTTGAGAATGAACCTCAAAATGTGTTACAGCTTTGTAATGCTGTAAAATATTCATCTACCCAGGTATATTACTCATATATTCAGGTTTCGTACTAGAATTCTTGAAATTCATTTTGAAAATCAACCATTCAAATGATACATTATTTGAGGATCGAGACCTGTTTGAAGCAATGAGGTTTTCAGTTTGAGCACATAAATTAGAAAAACCAGCCTATTGTATTGAACTGTTGTTTTTTCTTCTTCTTTTGTTTTGTTTGAATTGTATCACTAGAACATATTATAGCACAAACATATTTTTTTGTCTTTCTGTCACTTAGCGGCTGACATTTACTGTAAACATGATTCTTCATAAATTTCAATTGCCCATCAGGTACCTTCTCCAAATTGTTTGATGTCATATTGGGTCCTTTTAATATTAAACATTCTTCTCCCCTTTTCAGAGCCATCTCATACTTTCACTGTAAACGACCAGTTTTCATCAAAGTTGGTCCGTGTTAAAATCCAGATGGGTAAGTCTAAAACTCCTATCTATTCTGATCTAATAGCAAAAGTACATTTTTAAAGAGTTCACTTACGATTGTGCTAGGGGTCAGTATCCCCGAAACTTCCTCTGTTGCATCAAGCTCAAACTGAGTCAGAATCTAGCTAGATTTTCTCCTTATTTTCTTTTTATATCCATACACAAGCATTCAGTTGTATCTTCCAGCTTCTCAGCAGACATCCCCATTCTACCTGATTTCTAAGTTTTGGGTCCACTAACCGCTACCCTACCTATGATCTCAAATGTCTTCTCTCCCCCCTTCCCCTCCTCCTTTGTTTTTTAAAGAAACTTTTTAGCCAGTACTTGCTCCTATTTAGCCTAGTCCTCTTCTAATATTTTCTCGCTTTGGAGTTTGATATCTCTCTCTGCAAAGGCCTCATAGTGAAGGCCTAGGTTTTAGGTCTTAAAATCACCAAAAAATCTCTACCACCTTCAAGCCCTCAAATAACCTCAACAGATGAAAAGTGCCTTTGTGCACGTGGCTAGATTGAGCCTTCATGAAATGTTGGAAGTAGTTTGTTTTTTTTCCTCTTCCAACTTCTTCAAATATTTAGACTGATCCAGTAGAACTGAGAAGAATTGTTGGAACGCATGAAAAACAAATCAACCCATTTATTATTATTATTATTATTAGTTTTCTTCAATATATATGAGTTGTATATTGGGGGTCTATCTTGATATAATTCTTTCTCATTTTCTGTGAATTCTTGTTTGTTTTTTGTGGGTGGGGTTGTTTTTCTTTTTTCCCCTTCGAATTTTTAGTTCCTTTTCTCAATGTTGTTTTAGCATTTTTATTTTATTTCTCATTTACATTAAAGCACCACTCCAAAAAGATTCGTATTTCACCACTATAACTGTCTTAGACCCTTTAAATTCTTTGTTTTATGATCGCTATAAGCTGAGGCTGTTCGTTTTGCTTTGATTTTTCCTATTAAAATTCAACAATGGAATTAAATTGATTGAATAATCTATTTTAATTATATACTCATGAATTTACTTCTGTCTTGTCCTTCAGTGGCATCCAACAAAGGTGAGGCAGAGCCTGAACGGAGAGAAACAAGGAACAAGGTGGATGAGGATAGGAAACATGAATATCCTTTTATTTATGTGTACTCAACCTATACACTAAAATATGAGTTTAAATAATTTTTAAAATATAATTTTATCCTCCTCTAACTTATATTTAGTTAGGACCAAGAAAAAGACCAGAGAGGCAAGGTGGATAGATGGTGCTCAGAAAGATCTATAGGAGCTGAGTATTACTTTTGATGATGCTCAAGAAGGGATTCTGGAAATCAAAAATCCACGCTGCTGACTCCACATAGGTGGAAGAATAAAAGGAAGAAAGTACTAGTAGCCTTTATGGATTTGAAGAGCCTTCAACAGGCGGTAGGGACAAATTTATATCTCATTGATCAACTCAGATCAGTCAGTCACTTCTTTCTTTCTCATTCTCAGCAGCCTATAGACACTAAAAGGCGGAAGTTGACGCCTCTGGTTTAGTTCTATCGTATGTCTCAGAATCTTAAGTAACCTCTGCTGGAATCAAACAGCCGCCTTGAGAGTAGATGAGACTATAGCAGGGACAAATTCTTCAGAAAATGAGAAGATAAAGATGTGTATTGCTTTGAATGCTTTTCAGTCTTCGTAGTGAGATAGTATTGAAACTATTAAAGATCATGAAGGAATAAATGTGGGTTAAAATAACATCAATCATCTGAGGTAGGCAGACGACACAGTTTTAATAACAGACTCTGAAGTCACACTTCAGAAACTACTAGATGTTGTGACAGAAGAAATTACAAGTAAAGGCATGACCTTATCCAAAAAGACAAAGTCCCCACCATACAATCTACAAAGCAATGGCAAGCAGGGCAAACAAGTAAACAAGTTCAAGTACCTTGCCTATAGTATTACATCACATGGAACATGTACATTAGAAGAGCAAAAATGACTGGTTTCCGTTGAAATTGTGTTCAGAAAGCTAACGACAGTTATGACAAACAGAAACATTATATTGGACACATAATTCAGAGTACTGAGGGCTTAAAAATGGTCAAGTTTTCTATATGAATGTAAGTGCTAGACAATCAGCGACAATATCTAAAAGAAGGTTGGAAGCAACATGTGGTTTAAAAGGATTTTGAAAATATGGACAGAAAAGAATTCAAACCAAGAAGTGCTGGAAACGGCAAATGCTGAAAGACGCTCATGAAAACAATCCAGAGATGAAAGATGAAATTTATTGGCTATGTTTACAGGAAGGGATGATAGAACAAATAATTTTGACGGAAAAGATAAAAGAAAGGAGTGGAGAACCATCACCGCGATTGTCTATTTCAGACAAAACACATGATGATATCTCACTTTCTTTTCTAGCTGTCTTCTTAATTTTTGTTCTTTTTATATCTGGGTTGCATTTGTCCTATTATTTTTTTAATGTTTTTTTAAAATTGATCCTCAACTGGTATATTTCTAATATTTATTCATACATATAGCGGTAATATAACACATAAATTACATGTAAAATTGGTGGCAAGGTAGTTAATGTAGTGCATTCCACAGCTCATTGTCAATGAAGAAATGGAAATGTCTTGTCCAAGACACGTAGTAAAAATTCTTGCGAAAAATATTTTGGGGACTATTTTTGAAAAGGACTGCAGTAGCTGAAAGAGGCGTGATCCTTGTACGATGATTACTTCCATTTCAATGGCTCTAGATGTTTTATTTTTTGTCCATTTGGAGGTTGTTTGTTTTTTGTGTTTTGTTGTTTTAATTTTGGGGTTGGGGGAGGGTTGTCTTCAAATTTATGTGCAAAATCATGCCTTTAAAATAGTAGGCTTCTGTTTACTCATGCTGAGTGGAAAATCAAGTGCATCACTTCTAATTGTAGCACTTTGCCTTAACCAAACTTACAATAGAGGCAGCCCTCGTACGAATCATGAAGGCGAGGAAGAAGTTGCAGCACAACTCTCTAGTGGCTGAAGTAAGTATACCTTGGAGCCATTTATTGATTGGGTTGTTACCTTGGTTTTTATTGATACTTGTCCCATTTTACGTGCTTTTCTTTTTCAACGTAGTATTGCTAATTTTGTCCTGTTAATTGTCTCCCCTTGAAGCTTTTGGAGTTCATTTGTGTCACAGTGCATGGCAATCTCAGCAGTACTCAGACCTTGAATTTGAACTTGGGTCGTGAGGAAGTGGGAAGGCTTTGGGTCATGAACACAGTCAGGTTTAGTGGAAAATCATTATAATTTATTAAAGGAAATTTACCCAGAAGATATATTTATTTAAATCTAGAAGAATAGCCAATGAGATTGCAAGTTATTCTTAGTTAAGTGCTTTTGTCATCAACCTTCAATTGGGAAATTGCTACCTGCCAATACACATGTTTACAATGAAAGTAGGTCATGAAGTCTGTGACATAGAAACACATTTCAGTACTATCAAGGTTTCAATTTAATGGCAATGCCTTTTGGAAGAATTGCTACAGTCTGAATGTTGTTATCTGTTACATTCTTGTTCCTGCAAAGTTTAAAGCACTTAACTGCATTTTTCATGGTTTTCTTAAGGAAACGTTAAAAATATTTATGATTTTGTAAGTGGTATTATTGTTGCTGGATTTGTTTTGTTTTTGTTTTTTAATTTAAAACTTTTGTCAGGCAAATGGCAATATATGAATCTTCAAAACATTAGTTTTTCTTCTTCTATCATACTTAGCTCTTGTCACATTGTACAGAAACATTAAACAATATAATTTTGTAAGTGGCTTGTGGTTGCATATTCATTGAACAGTGTGTGAAGTCAATTCTGTCCCCCAATGGCAGACCGACATATCTGACACAAACCAGTGTCTGTTTAGTTTTCATAAATTTTCTCCTAGAAACTGTATCCATCTGGTACAAACATAAGTATATGGTTAAACACGACTTGCCATGATAAATCATCATTCTAAGTAAAAGTAAAATCAGTTGTTAACTTTAAAGAGGGTGATCATCCAGTGTTTTTTCCATTTATCTCGAAAACATAAATCGTGCTGATATGTCGGTCTACCATTGGAGGGCAGAGTTGTAATATTGGCATCTTCAAATGTAAATTTTCTTTCTCTTCTATTTTTGGTGCTCCTTGCAGAGTGTAGAAACAAAACAAAAAAAATATATTTTACAAGTTTGTAAGTGCATGTTAGTTCCTCCCCTTGTTTTTTTTTTGTCAGGTGTATGGTAACATTTGAATCTTTTAATATTTTTCTTTTTTCTTTTTTTGACTATTTATTGCAATGAAAAGAAACCTTTAGAAAGTATACGATTTTATGTGGCATATTAGATGCTTTTTTGTTTTCTTTTTTTTTTTTTTTTTAACTTTTTACTTGTAAATGAAACTTTTGATATCTGCAAAGGTTTATATTTTCCCCCTTCTTTTTTGGTTCTCATTACAGTGTACAGAAATGCTCAAGCCTCGATTTCTACCTAGTCCTGTTGTAATCAAGAAACGGATAGAAGGATTAATAGAAAGAGAGTACTTGGCACGAGCCACTGAAGATAGGTACAGAAGTTTGCTGTAGAATTATACTTTGGTTTTTGTCTGTTGTATTGTGAAGCCCATTCTTCAAACGGGAGAGAAAGGTGAATTTAAAGAGACCGCCTTTTCCTCTCGTGTAGTTTTTAACTCTCACGCATTGCCTGAGCATTTCGTTTTTGGCATATTGAAAAACTTAGTCAAACTAATGCAGATAATTTACTTGCTAGGTTTTACTCACTGAAGGATTTCCTTGGAGCCTGATTATATATGGATCTAGTTAGATTAGATCAAGATCTAGATCCTGGATATTTAGGTATGAGATAAGATCTATGATGATTTCTAGATTCTAGATCTAGAATCCTCGCTTATCAAATGATAGTAGGAGTAATAGCCTAGGCCTTGAGCAGAAGTCATAGGTCAAGGATACACTGGGAGAAATTATTGACATTGTGCTTTAAATTTTGTAATCACCATTTCTGTGGAAATTTCATTTAAATTGGCAACTCTTACAGACTTTTCATGTGGCGATGTACAGCTTCAGTATACCCTATTTCTTTTGAGCCCAAGATCATGATAAATTTTTATGTAGTTTTTATGTTCTCGCAGACAAAATGTATTAAGTTCTTTTTATTTATATATAGATATCTCAGTTTGATACCTTTCTATATTGTTAAAGCCTTAATATTTCACTATAAGATCATCATTTTCAAAGTGCAGATTTTTTTCAAATATATCATTTGCAAGGACTTCTTTATTAAATAGATTCACAGTATCATATTTATAATTATTATTCTTTTAAATATCACCAAGGGGTTATCCCAGAAAAGTAAATACATGTATTAGCTTGTAATGGCCAAACTTCTTCTGTCTTTTTATCTTTTATCCGTCTTAATGCCTCCCATTGTGCTCCCCTTCAAACACGCATAACGAAAACCCGCAGTGTCCATTGATCCCATTAAATTTAGACATTAGAACAATTTTTTCATAGTAAAAAATATTTTTCAATTTATTATGGCCTATTCCACAAGAACAGGGTAGTGTGATTCTGAAAATACCAATGTAGTTTTGATAGTAGGTATAGTTCACATTTAAACACCTAAAATGTGACCTTCGCCGATTTCCAATAGAATCTCATTCTGGGAGGGGTGACAATATAACAGGGGACCCAACAGCTGTGAGATCACATCATTAAGCCTTTAAAGCAACCGAAGGTGTTCCCAAAGCAACAACGAGGTCACTTATCATCATTTATAAGTCATATTTTCCCATGAATAGAAAAAGATATTACAGGGATGTTAAATCTTACATCAAAAATTAACATTAGAGCAAGCCATTTGGTTGTGATTGCGACCACATTCTCCTATCAAACCCTAAACCATCAATTGTTGTATCCCACCTTCCAATGTATCCTATCTCCATTTCCTTTATATCCTTGTGAAATCTCCCACCATGCTCCTCACTTATGTCCCCCATATTGTCACTTTAAAAAACTCAAGATGCGAGTGAAGAGG
>JAOYNN010185343.1:0-10909 GCA_025770095.1 Goniobranchus kuniei
ATCCAAGGTGCTGAGGTACGATCACTCACTATTTTTGTTTGCTTTGGAGCATGATGATTCAATAGATCGTCCATTGTCTTGTTGTATGTTTCAATGGTTGCAACGTCATTGTTTGTTAAGAGTCGCTGAATATCCGCTGACAATGCGTCATGGTTGATGTCGCAGATTTTACGGGATATTATGGTCCGCTTAGTCACCTCGGGCTTGTCGAGGTCAATGTCGAAGGTAATGACGAAGTGGTCCGAGATGCATTTGTTGATGACTTCCAGATTCCTAATTTTAGATTTATCCTCTGTAACGATCCAATCTAGTGTATGTTTTCTTTCATGAGTTGGTCTATCGATGACTTGTACCAACCCGTGTGTTTCAAGAATTGAGTTGATCTTAATTGTATTCTTGTCTTTAGGGTTGTCGTGGTGTATATTAAAATCGCCTAGTATAATAGGGCGAGTTATTGTCTTAAACATTGCTCTCTCATACCACAGGAAAGAAAATTTTGGAAATCGGTAAGACTCGAAACATCGAAAGAATATATCGACGTAAAGATGCATTTGCTGGCAACTTTCGATATATCGACAACAATATTGCAATATCGACAAATATCAATATCGTATCGAAATCGATATTACTGATATCGACCATCACTACAATTTAGCCTAGTCCGTGTCTAATCTTTTGTCACTTTGTCTTCAGTATGGAATTTTTATCCTTGCAATAGCCTTCATGGTAATGGATTAGATTCTTTCCTTAAAAAAAAAAAATCAAAATTGCCTTAACAATTGAATAACTGAGCTAGTCCTTTTTAGGAGTGTAGTATTATAATTTATGATAAGTTACTGTGTAGAAGTTAATACCTGCCACCAATTTATCAAATCTCACCTGTTTTCACTTCAGATCTCTTCATATCTGAATGTCAGAGACTGGGAGATCTGTATCTCATAGATTTATACCTCACTACTCACATCACTCACCCATTAACACAAACACGAATCACGCGCTACTCTATAGCTTTACATTGAAGAGAAGATAACAGAGCAGTAGGCAGTTATCAACGATACTTAACGTTTTCCGTTGTCTGACACCCACCGTCAGGAGATATTATATTAAGATGCACTTGATGCATAACAGAGGAGCAGTTATGATAATATCAACAGTACTTAACGTTTTTCTGTTGTCTTGCACCCACGTCGGCGCAAGTTACACTGAGATACACTTGAGCCATTCCGGCTGGTTGACATCCGCTGTGGAGAACGTGAGCTGCTGTTTGACCTCCTTGACTTTCGATTAAGCCATGTCTTCCTGGGTCTTTATCTCCTTCTGGACTTCCCTGTCTCTTTCGTGTGGAACGCTCTTGCTGTAGGCTGCTTAGTTGCCTCTTCTTCTTCTTCTTCCTCTTCTTCTTCTTCTTCTTGCAGCTGCTGCGGCTACTACTTTTGTGTATTAATATAGCATATCAAATGGTCAGTTTGCAATTTACTTTTCAAAGGGCACACCGCTTTACTGTGGTATCCTTCCATTTCGAAGACTTGGTCCTGGTATTTTTCTATTACATTGTCAAAGGCTTCAAATCAGGATGTACCATAAAAAGTCTACCATTCCAAAAGGCCATGAAATGACTGTGAGTGACAAAAATGACAAATTTCAACTGTGATCTGTAATCCATTCATAGGCATTTTGTTCCCTAAGCATGCTTTGATTATTCCAGTAAGTCGAAAGGTCACATATAAGATGTGCAAAGGTTACACCGTTTGGGTATGTTCTCTTCTCAATTATGGCTGTATCCAGTATAGCCTGTTTCTTCGAGAACCTGGACGGTAAAACAGGTCAACGTAGACTAGACTAATAAAAGAGCAAGTGTTTGAACATCTGTAGCCATTCTACAGAAAAAATGGGATTGATAATAAGAACAAATGGTTTCAGCAAGATGGAACGACTCTCCAGAATGCAAATCAAATGATTCAAATGCTGATGGATAACGTTCAAAACAGACTCCTCTCATGACGGACAGACACCAAATGGGCACCCACAGCCCTGATCTGAACTCTCTTGATCATTTCTTGTTGGGCCATATAAAGAATCAAGTCACACGTATTCGCAAACTCTCGAAAAACGCCTTTGGAACTGAAGGACGAGATAAAGAGAGTGGTGAGAGGCGTGACCAGTGAAATGTGCCGCTGAAAAATTGAGAACTCTAAAGGGCGCATCAACCTCTGTTTGCAGGGGAACGGAAAGCACTTTGGACACATGCTGTAACATAAAATTCACAATATAAAACCCCCGAAGTTGATTTTATTGTCTCCTTTTGCTGTTCAATGTTTACCTTCACTCTCATTAGTATCTTCATGCTTTAAAGATCTTTTGACTAGCATTAAAAAAAAAATCGTCTTCGCGATCGGTTCAGTTTAAAAATGACTTGGTTGCGCAGCTTCCGTTTTAAGAAATTTTTTGGGGGGTTGAAGTTGCAAGTGTTTTGTGTTGAACAAATTGCCCTTGAAAAACTTTTCTTGCACCTTAAAAACTGTTCGATATCACTTTACCGTTGCTGAGCCACAGCATTTCAAAAGGGTACACTTTTTAATGGTACATATGTAGTTGGTATTTGGAAATCTCTTCTTGAGTATGTTGTCTGTGCCAAAACAGGTAACGAGTTCAAACATAAAAACCTGGACAAACGCTTTGATATGAAGCACATCTCTTATGTAAACAAATAGAGAGGCACAACTCAAGTTAGGGACTAAGTGCAATGCCTCCACTATTATCCCGAGGAAGGTTCAACATTCGCAAAGACCAACCTCAAGATGGCGTGGAGCTGGGTGTCCATTGTCATCGTTAGAGACCATATGGGCCAGTCAAGTTGCCGTATTTGCTTGTCTTTGTGCTGTTTTCTGTATCCGGAAGTTTTGTTTTGACTTGATTTGATTGAATTTTGTTTCACATTTTGTTTGTATTTTTGCGCCGGTTATGATTTAAGTCCAAGGATTTCCGTTAGTTTTTGTTTTGTTTTTGTTTTTTGTTTTTTGTTTGTTTGTTTGTTGTTGTTGGTTGTTGTTTTTTTTTTTTGGGAGGGGGGTGGTTTGGTGTTTCACCCCCCTTATAAGTACTTATCGATGGAGAGCGGCATTTTTTTTTATCCGTCGTGAGGCTCCCTCTCCGTACCATACCATTACAAATTTACATTGCTATCATTTATGTTGTATGGTTTTGATCTAAATTGTAAGAATGAAACTTACCAACTTCGTTGGCATAATTACATTAAAAGTAAAGTTAGTCCCGAACCCATGACTGAGCATAGGGAAATTAGGGGTAGAGCCCTAATTATACTAGGCATACGGCATAATGTGGTAGTTTGCCAATGCTTTCCACGCTGACTGTACTTCCGCCAAGTCTAGAAAGACCTAGCCACCCATTTATACTGCTGAGTGAACAGGGGCCCCCGAAAAAACCCACTGCACGGCTGGGGATCGAACTTGGGCCACCTCTCATGGCAGTCAGCCACTCTACCAACTGAGCTACCGGGCCACCATAATGTAATTAGTATTGGTATTAGTATTCAGTAACTTTTAGTGTAGATCTACTTTCAGATGTGCTTGTCCCAGTAAAGTAGGCCTACGTAATTTTTATTTCTGTATGTATTTAGCATGGTATTTGCCTGTTCCCGATGTTTGGTCTCATTGTAACTTGATCACTTTATGCACTATTCTTTCTCTTTAACTTTAATGGCTTTCAAAATCCTCATCCTTCTGTTTCTCCTGGTTTGATTTGTGACGTTTAAAGGCTTTTACCGTTTCCCGTCTGCCCTAAAACAGACCACTTTACATGCTGTGGTCTTATTTTATATTGCCTGATCTAGGATTCATTTTGGATTCCGGCACAATGTAGATCTAAGGGTTGGTGTAAATATGCTGGTAGCTTCCCTTTTTACGTTCGTTCACGATGTTTCTGCTCCATGTTTCTATGGGATTGGAATGGTGCTAGTTGACGGGTAACTGCCCTTTGGATGTGTTGTCTCTTGCTTGGTGCAGACGTGCATCCTGGATGCGAATAGCTGCTTTCTGTTGTCTGTCTCAAAATTCAAAGTCACGTATTTAGACCCATGTCATCAAAACTAAAGATCGGATAGAATAACCATGGCGAAACAACAATCCTGTTTTCAAAATTTTACCTAGCGTAAGTAAAGAGTGTATCTATTAGAACCATATAAAAAGCTCAAGATGGTTGAATGTACACTATTTTCATGATTTACGTTAATACAATCCCATTTATTCCCAAATACAACCAAACCAAAGGAAATTAATGCTATTCAATAAGACTCTAGGCCTATACGATGTGTTGTTGTTATTTTGCTTTTGTTTGTTTTTTTATATCTGGAGTAGCATTTCGCTCTGACTTTTTCAATTGGCAAAAGAACATGGCGTAGATCTATTATAAAAGCGCTAAAATTAAATTGAGATGAAAGTGCATATTGGGTCTTGAATCTAGTTTTCTAAACCAACTCCAAACGTGCCGTTTCGCTTATCGTTGTGTCAAAATTCTTTACTGTATAACATTGACATGGTGAAATTTTGTCAGCTCAACATTTTTAACATGGGATAAATAAATTTCTCAATTTAAGCCGATTCCGTCGTTGTAAATGTCTTGTCGTAGACTTTGCCTCTTAGAGAACAGTTTTAAGGTTGATTAAGATTTCCTGTCTTGAATCTTCTTTGATTGTAATCCCCTAGATTGATGATTGTCCAGATTGATTGCAACTCCTACTTTTCGGTATTGGTATACGTTTTCAAATAATTGTATCTACATGCCATGCGCACCCATCGCTCATGGCACCTTAGTCAACAAAACCAACGTATTAAGCAATGTATATTAGAGTTAGTTGCTGATGTTCCAGTGCATGTATGGTTTCATGTCTGTCATCGTTTTTGTTATGATCCAGTCGATGATGATTTCTTTATTTCAAGACGAGTAATACTGGTATATCTCCCATCCCTACTTGGCACAGCAATTTAAGTTTCTTTTATTTTATTGTCATTCTTACAATTTAGATCGAAACACAAAAGTTCTCACTCAAAGTTTCATTTTACACAAATCTTATTATTAAAGGTTCATTGCTAAAGTTTTTTCTTCCATTTTGATTCATTGTATTTATTCACAAATTTTACGATTTCAGTCTCAAGGCATATCAATAGGCTTTTCAAAAACAATCCCCGATCCTGTTTTAATGTTTGTCTATATTTTTGTTTTTATTTCTTTTTATCGTTCCACAGATAGATGTTTGCAGTGAAGACTTTCTCCCAGCATCACCCACCCCACCGCGGTCGTGTGGAATATGGAAATAGCAGCATTTGACCATAGCGCCTTTTCGTCACTTACCCCTCCACTTTCTTCGTAAAGGACCGATCTGGGCTATCGATTCCAATGCGGATCAAAGTTGGGTATCGATTTGTCAGGGAGATTCATTTTCCAAACCGTTCTATTCCCAACCCACATAATGTAATCAAGGACAAAATAGCTTCCCGTGAGGTCTTTTGTCAAGAGGAGGCGGCGAGATTATACAATGAGATTTCTATTCCAGGGAGTACACTCCCATGTATTTCAACGGCGTCCGGCTGGATTTTGAAGTCATTATTAGTGTCTGCCTCGAACGAGGAGATGTGAAACGGAAAACACATACACATACGTACACACACACATCCAGAGGCAACAACCGAAAAGTAAAACAGAAACAACGGTAATTACCCCCAACATTAATGTGATCGCCAGGGATTAAGAATGTTACATCATGCCATCTACTACTACGGGTAGATTGACAAGCGCATCCCTTTGAAACACATTACAACGTTACGGAAATGATGAAGCCATCGGCGGAGTATTATTTTTGATTCCTTCGACCTTCTTCTCTTTACCCTTTACCTATATCTTAAAACAGGCCTTCTGTTTCACAATCCCCGTTAATTTGTCTATCTTTGTGTCTATTATTGAAAACTAATTAAAATTCACCTCCCGGTATCATTTTATTGGATGGAATTTTTACTGCTGGAAGTGGATATTTGTTGCTGTGTTTAATTCCTTTCACGAGGAGGTGATGACTAAGTCGAAACATCAAGGTGCATGACGCACATCTTTCTGCGATGTGGGGTTCTTGCCTCCAGGACAGGTCATTACTCGCCGTGGATCACGTGACTCATATGCTAGTCCCAGGCTCATGAGTCACCACCTGTCGTAGAACAGCGCGGTACAGGATCGTATTTAAACCCGGTTCCAGGTGAGCAGGATGCTGAGGTGACAAGTTCTTCATGCTTCAGTGATACTTTAAAAAGTGCTTGAGGCCGTCGGCGTCTCAAATTACTCGACACATCAAATTCCAGAGTGTTGCAGTCGTATAGTTCTACAACCTGTTGAAAGTTGTAATATTCATTCGTGATTTGATTCTTGGATACTCGCTAGGATAAGCGATTCTTAGTTATAATTTCTTAACCCCATATTCATGTATTATAAAGCTCAATTTTAAGGCCATCATTTAGTCGAAGGGGACTGCATTTCGTTGGAAATTATCGCCCCTGGAGATTATGTGTGTATTGTCTTTTTACCGTTATTTGTTCTATATTTAAAATGTGAGTAAAGATTATATTGAATTTTGTGATTATCTTTCAAACCATTATTTACGAAACGTAGCATCTGAGTTGAGCTTTTTTCGACAACTCAGCTAGAAAATACGTAGGGCAATTGTTTTCCCTCCCCCTCCAAAGCTATAAGGAGGGGGCATTCATGATACTTACCACCCCAAAAGGGTTTGTCATTATCTGATACATACCTTTTTTTAAGCAATCGTGCGATTTCTTTACAGCGTGCTTTATTATAGTCATGCTGACCCGTAGCCTATCAGTTGTCAACGTCATTTTGGTGTTGCTGTTGGCTCTGCTCATAATCCTTGCTCCGGTGCACGTTCTGGCAGGCATCTCTCCGACATCTGCTGCAGCAACCGCCTTAGGTGCAGCTGTCTCATCTTCAAATTTAAATTCCTCTTCAGCTGGTGGAGCTGACTCCCTCAGCAATAACGTTTCATCGTCGTCCTCGTCTTCGTCCTCTTCGTCGTCGTTACTGTTCTCGTCATCATCAGCTGCCAGCTCTGATAAGCTAGAGACAAGAGATAGAGAAAGGACGGCTGGTGCGTATGATAGAAAAGACACAGTAGTTATGGGTCCGGTCGATGGTAAGGTGATTGGTGCCTCAGAATCACATGTCCAAGGGAGAAGATCACAGGCCATAGCCGGCGTTGAAGCCGTCCACTCGAGAGTGGCCATTGCCAAACCATTAGCATTACATTCTAACTCTCATTTAAGTCGAGAGCGGAGATCAAGCGGCACAGGAGACCCTAGCGGTAACTCCCCTGACTCTAAAAGTGCCAAGAGCAATACCATCAGTAGCAAAAATGACAATAATACTACCAACATCAGAAGCAGCTCCAACAAGAAGCACCATGAAAGTGACAAATCCCCAAAGGAAGATAGGGGACGAACGCCATTCTGGTCAGGTAAGCATCTGTTAGATAATTATATAATCCTAAAGACTAATAGCCAGTCAGTAAGACCCACCGCTACTCTCGTGACACAGTTAACAAACGAACGTCTCTTCTATCATTTTCTGTCTATGTTTTCCTTTCTAGTAGAGTAACTGTTTTGTTTTTTTACGCTCCTTTTCCATGAAGTCTGTGACCTTTCTCTTTTTCTCTTATGTGAGCTACTGGTAAGTACATATCGCGAAATTAAATTTTGAGCTTTGTACAAAGTATGCATTTCCATCTCCCATCTCTCATTCCTACATCTATCACGGTTCTACAGATCTTTTGGATCCGATCTGACCAGTGATTAATGCCTGGGATATTGCAGGATATATCTTTGCAGACCTTTCGTATTCAGTATAAATCACCCTCACAACTCTTGTTGTTGAAAAAATAGTTCTTTATTCACTTTTAACTGAATAAATGAATGAGTGAAGAAGGAAAAACAGACTGTGGAATCTCCACTGAATAAGACAGGAATTACAGTATATATTGTTGGTTTATTGGTCAGCAGAGAAACGGACTCTTCATTTCATTCAGTTGAACGATCATTAAAATTTTGAGTAGCCTCGCTCGTTGGTAATACTTATTCGACTCATCTTGATATGAATAATAAGGATGAGGCATCAATATGGATTGATAAATTCAGTAACATTTCTGATGATAAACATGAGTAGAGGTGTTTGGCATCTTCCACCTGCAGCGTATACTTGACTCTAAACAACTAGCTCATTACTCGAATATTCTCATGATATTGCACATGTCAGGACATTACTTTCGATAATGATTTATTTTTGCCAATGTATTTTTAAATCTTTATCAGTAGATTTCCAACCGATTTGAGATAATATCTTCAGAATGTGTTAACCTTTTCCCACTGTTTCAATACTGCCAAAGTGCTGCAACGGTGTATGTTTTTCTTTAAAATATTTCAGGACACTCTTATTTTTAACAAGTGGCCAGTTCACTGCAATTATATACAAGCTTTGAAAATTACCATGTCATCCACCGAAATTGCAGAGAGTATGAGAGTATGCAGATGAATGTTTGATTTGTATTTGCAGCATGACTTCTTAAGCAGTGTCTCATGAGTGTCTTCTTTTCAAATTGAATATCCAACTGCTATCTTTATCCTCAAACCAGATGTCGTTCATGTCTACTAATGCGAGATGTTTCTTCCTTCATCAATGAAATCAGAAAAATCTACTCCAGTATTAAAACACAGAGTCTTTGTGGCATAATGTCATAACACATAGTATTAGACAGAAGAGAAAGTTAGTTTACTTCATGGCTTTTATCGCATTCTGTGTCATAAATACTCTTACAATAGATTTGTCCATAGTTCTTTTCGATATAATGCATTCATTGATCTTTCAAGTACAACAGAATGGCCTTTTTATTTGAAATCTCTTTTCCAATATACCATACACAATGCATTTGGAATTCCGAATCCAAGTCAGTGTACCAAAGCATTTAGGATGCAATGACATCTGGAGCTTTGATGTAGCCAAGCGACCAGACTGGCCATGAGAATTGGGGGCGGGGGAGGGGCGATAGGGAGAGGGGAGCTAACTCTGAATGGCTATAAAAAATACAAGTACATGTACCAGGTAAAGGGCATTATATCTCAACATCTGTGTTTTGCTGTCACAGTGGTCGCTCGCGTGGACAAGGTCAAATCATATATTATTATTATGCATACATACTATTTCAGTCTGGAGAAACATACCAAGAATAGATGTTATTGGACCCATTACAATTCTAGCCTTGAATCCGTAGGAGCCTCGGCGTGACTATGTCCAAAGGTTGGCTGTCTGCAACCCCACGATCTTCGTGTCTCACTCAGCCTTAGCACGCTTCAATCAAACAGTCGTGTTGTCAGGTGTTGGAAAAACCTGAGATGGCAGAAACAAGGCCGTACCTTGATGGGTGTCAATCCTGCTTTCGTTGACATTACCTGGCTCTGTAGTTAGACAGCGAAGCGCTTCCTAATAACCACGCACACAATTGTTCCCCTTCATGAGTTCAGCACAAACCTCTTCGACATTAATGAAAGAATTAGAATTATTTTTTTTATCTATACTTCTAAAATTTAAAATTTCCGATTACCTATCTTGATTTGATATTCAGGACACGTTTCTTTGGAATAAGTTTAAAAAATCAGATTGAGTGTATGTTTTGCCACTACATGGATCCATTCAATACAAGTAGCAATATGCGAGCGTGAAAGAAAATTGATTACACGGTGAGACAGACAATAATTGGTCCTCTGTGCCTTAAGTGGTCTGAAATTGCATAGTCATGATGCAAATCATGATGTCCGTCAAACATTTTGAAATGATTTCTACCTAGCTCTCGAGGTATCGTTGCCAAGCATTGAAGGGCTTGGACAGGAAGCAATCTGGTAGCACAGGATACGAAGGAAGGTTTTGATCAAGAACTCAGAACCAAATCTCCAAATATTCTACGCCCGTCCGGCACCGTCAGAAATTGTCTTTAATCGAAATGCTCTACTATATCTTTCTCACACTTTAATTCTGCTGTTCCAACCGATCTGCTCAGGCATGAAGTTTACCCCTGCCCTTTATCTTGGTTTATCTTAGCGGGTTTTAAAAATATTATTTCTGTCGTCGTTTGTATTCAGCTTTCTCGAGCAAAGCCTGTTTCGTTTTCCTCCGGTCTTTGTAGACTGAATGAGACATTTTTTAAAACATCCCTCCCATTCCCTTACCCTGTAAGAGTATGGATTAGCTCAACTTCATACAATCAGTCAGCCCTTGTGCTTCCATGTCTTTCCCAGCATAAAAATAGCGATAATATAATGCAAAATATCAATTTAAAAGAAGAATTGGTTTGTCATGTCAATTTACTTTTGTGCACGGCATTGAGTTGTTCCAAAGGGCCTCATTTTTCCTTGACACCTCCGTTGTCAAAGTTTGCGGGCGTAGATGTTTGTTTTTCTTACACCCCTGTATAGGACTTCTTCAAAGACCGTGCGTTGGCTTTGACCAGTATGATCTCTACTAACTTTGCACCCAGACAAAGATAGTAGATCTACATGTTTTCTTGTCAGAGACAGAATGTAAAACTCTGTGCCTCACGTTTTCGTAAAATGATGCAATAACAAACACTTCCCAGTGGATGTTTCATCTCTCATACTATCGTATGGCATAAAACAGATTTATGATGATTTCGTACTTGTCAAGACATTCATAAAACCTAACACATTCATGCCACTTGTACACACGCACACACACCATACATAGAGACCAACAAACACACACACAATCTCTCTGCCAGTCTGTCTGTTTGCCTCTGCACCCTCCCCAACCCCACCCCCGCTCTCTCTCTCTG
>JAOYNN010185454.1:0-16666 GCA_025770095.1 Goniobranchus kuniei
CTGCCTTTTTGTAAAGTACCTTGCACAATTTTATTATACGTACACCGGTGATTTTTTAATAAGCTCTGTAACATTTTGGCTTGACTTTCTAGTCAGTATTAGTTTTAATATGTAGTCAATCTGTGATATATATGACATTCTATTTGATGCCTGTTTCATACATTGTGTTTTATAATGAATGGATTGATGTGATTGTTTAACCTATGTAAAGCGCCTTGAGGCCTTGGCAAAAGGCGCTATAATAAATTAAATTATTATTATTATTATTATTATTATTATTATTATTATTATTATTATTATTATTTTGAGTTGTGCAAGACAAATGCGTTTTTTCAAACCCGATGTCTTTGGTTATTTTTAATGAGTTCTTTATTTTCCAACAAAATCCATTGAAAGCCATAGCAAAATGAAGGAATTGATGTCTAGTATTCAAAAATTGTATTTACCAAAAAACATTTAAAAAATGAGTTAGGCATTTAACAATGGGCGTGATGATATTGGGTAGTGTGTGCATATCGTCTGTAGTCTGATCCTGTCGTCAGCATGACCTACTTTCATGGGTGGGTCCTGCTGTCAGCATAACTTACTTTTGACAACCCTTTCACTTTTCTTCTGTCATGCATTCTCACTAGAGAATTGTCTTTTACTATTACAAAACTGCTATCTTAGATTTAATTGCCCTTGTGACTCTTTAGAAAGTGGTTTTATTGGTGGCTCATTTGATGTACATGTAGCTAGCACACATCTTGTATATAATTGTGGCACAAGAGCACTCACATAGAGTGGAAAAGAAAAACTCTGTGTATTTCAAGTGGGTCAATGTGGAAACAAATAAAAAAAATAGTCCACTCCCTCTACATGGCATGTTCCCTCAGGAAAGTCACCTTCATACTGGCTCCTGTTAATGAACCTCTTTCCATTGCCATCTTCCCAGCTGTTATCAAGTCTATCTCGATGTCATCACTCGATGACCTTCCTCTACACTGGTTATTTGGCCTTTGGCAAATAGTTAAATATCAAATGTTCTGTGAAAATCACAAATAGTTGTGAAATACAAGGACCACTGTCATTAAAAATATTAGAAGAAGGATGGAACTTTGTGGATACATAGATAGAGGAGACAGAGACATTCCTGCAAATGAAACTACCAGGGCACACATCTAGGCAGAGAAAAAGTTCAAAAGAAGATTACTTATAACCCTGTCAAGGGAGTTGAACAATTATCTTGTTGCATGCACTGAGCACATGATAAGGCTCCAAGCATTTCCACATGGGTAAGAGAGGACATCACTTGCAAGGACAGAGCATGATCGCATACACTAAGAGCCAGATTAAGGGAAGCCAAGCACTGCAGTCAGAGAACGAGGATGTGATACCACAATAAGTCAATTAAGTTAAATACTTATGTGTAAATTAATCAGCATTATTAACTCTAAAGAAAAAGGGAACAGAAGAGGATCCATTGAAACAGAGATAAGAAAGAGAGAGTGGAGGCTGGTCATTGACAACATAAGGATAGCCCCAACAAGTATCATACTAAATGCTATATCAGGTAAAATAAAATCAGGCTGACCATGAAATTCATAGAGAAGACATTTGGATGTAAAAAACCAAACAGACCAGTCATTCAAATCAAAACATACCCAATGCTCTGAGCAAAGTGGTCTAAAACACCTAAACAAAATATGACAAAACAGCATTTCTTTAAGTCGAATCCGTTAAACTGAAGTCTCTTACGTTGTCCCTGAGATCCCTATGCAGAACAGCAAAGTTTTAAAAGCAACTAAAAATACACCGTACCTCTTTACTAAATATCTCTCTTGATCATATCCATCATATCTTGCTTAAATCTTGCAAGTACAGTTGCCGCCACTTACAGTCACGGAGCATAGTGTCATGTTTCTGTTAAGGGAATGCTAAATGTCCTTGACAGAATTTTTCTAACACAAAAGTCACTAGATAGCATCACAGGGTTTTGCTTAGCATCACGATCTATTTGAAAAAATGAGAAGATCTTTTTTCCAAATTTTTGAAGGTAGATCTAATTGAAACAAGGAACGAGCTCTACCAAGGGTGTTGTAATAGATACCACAAATACAACTCACAGGTAATAGGCATGAGAATATTGATGGTGAAATGAACTATCCTCACAGTCTTAAATTTATTGTGAGTGGCAATACTCCATAGGTAAGTGAACAAATCTAACACGATTCAAAGTTTCAAGAAGTTTAATAATAAATATCTTCAACTGTACAACTACGTTATCAACAACGATTCTCAAGTGTCTGCCTCCTCTTACTACTCACACAACTTGTATTTAAAACAATGTACAGGAATTCTTTAGAACAGAACTTTCTTGACATTATCAGTTCATTTGAGGATGTACCAGAATATACAATATGGGCAGAGACGAATGTACTTGGTTTTCCACATCTAAAAATAGACTAGCCCCTGTCACTCATCACAGCTGACACGTTCACAATACTCAAAGGCCATGCCCACAATTATAACTCCCATCATAAGGCTTTACAAAGGGACCTCGCTAATATAATATTGATGTTACGGTGGTTTACAATTGATATGTTGTCATGCTTTCTGGGCCTCACTGTCTGATAGGGTACACACATGCAAACAAAGAGGCAGATGTCTCAAAGTGGACAGTTTTATGCAAGAGGACAACTAATTCACACGTCCTGCAAACCAAAGATACAATCCAACCACAGCCTCTGAGTTTTATCTCATCTTATGCAACCCGCAATAAGGAAAGACACAGTTGGATGGATCAGATCATTTTTATGAGCCCATCCTTACATGACAAGTTAAATGCATTCCACTCTGGAGAGATGGGTAGGTGCGGGATGGGGGAGATGATGGCCAACTAAATGCCAGCATAAAATTGGATAATAAAGACAGAAAGAGGCTTTTACATTGGAATTTATAACAACACACCAGGTACCCTTAGTCATGCCTATCTACCTAAAGAATCCTTGATGGCTACATTTCTTTGCTATCAGGGTGAAGCTTGTTGCTCTCCTAGGCCATGAAAATCAGCCACCCTTCAGAGCTGCAATGGGATGAGAACAAGAGGATTGCCAGACAATAGTGTAAACAATTGCTCTGCCCCCCAATCGCAGTCCAACGTATCTGACAAAAACCAGTCTTCTATTTTGTTGTCATAAATTGACACATGGAAACTGTATTCATCTGGTACCCACAAAAGTATATGGCCAAACACAGCTTCTTATAGTCAATCATCATTCCAACTAAAATTACAATCTGTTGGTAACTTTAAAGAGGCTGATAGTCAAAAAATTTTTGCGTGTACCTCGAAAACACAAAACGTGCAGATATGTCAGTCTACCTTTGGGGGGCAGTACTGGACATGTGAATATTGAAGATGATTGTAGAGAACCCATGCCCCAGGAGGATCGAAAGAATGGGCTGGATTGAACAGACTGGCATCTCCTTGAAAAATTTTATGTGGCTAAAAACCCTGGCTAAGACGTAACACAGAAACTCACAAATCAATCCTTGAGTCTCTCTGAATACTAAACAATTACGACAGGTTATGGAGTAAAATAAACACAACATATAGAATCTCTCAATATCTTTAAGAAATTCCTCGTCCAAGATGAATGTTTCTTATGAAATCAGAGCTTAAATTTGGAAGATTCCAATAACAAGGTGACAAGGATTTATTGATATGTAACAAAGCTTTAGGATAATTAATATACTGTAAGGTCTAATTTTTCATTTTGAGCTGTGAGTCAACATTACTTTAATTCTCTCTCAATCAGTGACATACCCTTTTCATTTCGAATTCGTAATATTTCAGCACTAGCCAGAACCATGCCATAATATGTGAACGCCACCCCAAACCACAGAACCCAAAGCTGGAGAGTGGAACGAAGATATTCTCGGCTGAAAAGATCTTTAAAACGGCCTCGGACAACCTGAAAAAGAGAAAGGAAGAAAAAACTTTTCAAATTATTATTTTTTAATTGTTGTTTGTAGAATTCAATTTGATCTGATCACAATTATAAATTCTGTTCCTATGATGATTATTTACACACAGTGATATCTTTAAACTTAAGTGAGTATTTAAAACTGATAGACTGGAGGAGCTCAACAGATCACTGAGCACAGGACCTCTGATTACATTTAGTATGTAGCAGTTTCAGTTAACATAAGTGATAAGTGCACAGCTTTCCACCTTCTTGTATGTATATTTATTCTACCTTACTTACTTTTGGTCTATCCAATTAAACCGTAACTTACTTAGACCATGCATCTTCTCAACTATTCTTTATTTCAGTTCTTAAATACTGGTTTGTTGTGATATGTTGATGTACTTTTCTAGTCAGCAGGGCCCTACCCATATGTTACTGGATAAAAGAGCACATTTGCTGGCCCTTGTCAAGCCCTAAATCTCTTACTGTAAGCTGCAAGTGTGGTGCATGGGAGGAGCAAGCATATAGTATTTAGAGCAATACTAATCAAGGAACAATAGGGACAACTATATGTGTTTGATCAAGAATCGAAGCCATAACAACAACGACTCCAAAGACATACTTCCGTTTAATAAAGGTTCACACACTAACACCACACCAAGGGCTACACTCTGAAACACCTCACCTCAGTTGGCAGACTTACAATGAAGCAGGTGGCACCTTTACCATGAGCTTAAGAACCAATATTGGATCACAGGCCAATGTGGAGGAACTTCTAAGAATACATACAACTGCTATGCCAATGATATAGAAACCCAATAAATGATTAGCTATGTACTCTGACTCCTTCCAGGAATACCTATCTGTATTGACCCATCTTTTCCATTGCAGTATGTGAGAGCTGGATTCTACCACCTGGCCACATCAGAATCTCCATAAAAACAGTCCAGGCCATCTACACTCTGAAGAAGCCAATTTGGTGTTGGCACCACCATAACGTCAAAAGAAATCATAGGAGGCTATGGTCATGAGCTGTAAGTCTGGATGGAGCATACTGGTGAAAACTCCGGAGCTATGGGTTATTTCCCATGGCAGAGAGAGATATTCAGTGCAGTTCACGCAATGCAATTTCCATGAATTAAAATTTCCATCCACCAATAAAAGTGGATAATGAGAGATGAGGGAAGTCAGGCAAATCCACTCTGTTAGCACTAATAGATCTGCTTTCCTAAAATACTCATTTGTAACTACTTTTGGATGAAAGAAGAAATGTAAGGATTCCACCCAGTATCAAACAAGCAAAGGGATCTTAAAAAAAAAAATCCTGAAAAGTACTTACCTCATCAGATTGAACCAGTTTTCCTTCTGGTAGTGTTTTATTATTCATTTTGGCAGCATCCTTTAGTATTGTTTTAGCTTCATCCACATAGCCTGCCGCTACAAGATATCGTGCTGATTCCGGAATCCACTGCAACAGTGAGATAGGTAGAGAAATCACACCACTATAATAGACCAATTGCTTAAAGAAATATTACACTGAAAATAGTACACCATCATGTATATACATAGTATACAATTCTGTAAAACATTAGCAGACTTCTGAACAAATTGTGTCACGCATGTGCACTATTTACTCACATGTAACATTACCACTGCAGTACTACTCACCAAAGACTCTGCCACATAAGATTCTGGTCTTCCTAAGATCATCCTCAGGAGATTTTTGAATTTTTTTAGAAACATTTTTTTTGTCCGCTTATATCAAACCCAACAAACTTTTCTCACAATTTCATTTTAGGCATGGTCAAGATCATTAAGCAAGTTGCTACTAGCCATCTGGTCATCAATGTTTAGGCAAGGGGTGACTAACATTTGGTTAAGGTCACCACCAAACATCCTTCCCAAACAATGAAAATGGTTGCTTGTAGTGCAGGCTTAGTGCCTTTTGTTTTGTGCTGGTGATGAGTGAAGGGGCAGACTCTAATTGGGGTTGTCCCTGCTTCATACATTCAACAAAAAATTCTGCATATTATACCTAAATTATTTTTGTTGTGTAGTTGATAGCTTGAAAGTGAACAGACCTACAAGTGATTTAGGTGTAGCCTGTAAACATACCCTTTCCTTTAACTATATTCAAAATGTTAAAAGATAATAAAAGAGTTCTCTTGTAAATTTGACAGAAATCTATAACTCAGTCTTAGTCTTCAAATTGGATGACTGACTCAGATTAGATGAGTATCTATGTCAATGCGCAAATTTCTGATTATAGTTGAAACATTTGAGCTAATATGTTGTTTTTAAAGTCAAATTCTTAAGTAGATTCTTGTCTGTTAGATGCTTATGTGATAATTTTGTATGGCAATTTCTTTACTCTTCTTCTGTGGTCGTTTGAAACAATGGGTTTCTTACTGTATGGCCCTTTCACCCACTCGCCCCAAGCCCCCACCTAGCCTTAACTCGGTCTAATATTCTGTTTTTTCATTTTCCCAAGAGGTGAGATCTTAGCTGGTCAGTACTACAGGGTGTAAGTAAAGTTGTAGCCTGTATTAGCCTGTTAAATTATTGGGTTGTGACAGACAAACTGTGGAATGAGGCCACTCCTTAATGTGTGAGTAATCTTCCAGTTTCAGATACACTTGAGACGATGCCTGTACTCTACACGAGATACCATATTACTTTCATTTTTTTTAACCTAACTGAGGAGCAACCAGGACGCAAACAAAACATTCTGTATCATTTGTCACTATCATCAATCCCCCTTCCCCCAACCTACATTGAATGCTCGTTGTCGAACTCTGATTGGTCGAAAGGTAATCTTAATCACCTTACTCCTACTTGATTTCTGAACCTAAAAAGAAACTTTTTACTACACATGGCTCACTTTGTGAAAGTTCTCAAAGCGGTTGTATACTCGTTTTCCCCTTCATTATTATCATATTCACTCTACATTTTATCATTCTCCTAATCATTTCAGACCAGAAAAAGCTCATACTGCGAGGGTAAAGATGAGATTTTTGGATCGCATCTTTGCAAATTAGTTGATTTCTACTGGACTCTGGCCTGCTATGTCACCTGATTTGATCCTGCTGGATTTCTTCCTTTCGGGTTATTTGAAAAGTTGGGTTTAACAAATGACCCACAGACTTTAGCAGAGCTGAACGATTCCATTTCTGACATTAATGCCGATATTCTCCAAAGAACATTCAGAAATTTGCTTTGGGAGTAGAGCAGTGTGACTCTCATCGCGGTAGTCATTTTCAGTGCATTAATTAGGCAGTAGATTTACTTTAGAGAGGAAAGAGTGTTTGTGTAGAACAGAAGCCCTGAAATGATATATTAAAAAAATTAATATCATTGACTGAAATTCAATATATTGCAGTGGGAACTTAAAGACCATTTTGAAGGTCATTATAAATAAAATTCATTTGTGACAATGTCTGATGACAAAGAAAGTGTGTGCATTTGTGTGCATGCATGACAATAGTGAGTGTGCATGTTTGTGTGTATGAGAGAGAGGCGGTGAGGGGGTGGGGGGGGATTAATAACATGCAATTGAAGTTGAGACATGTGTGAAACTGCAGTACTCAATAAAAAGGTCAATAGGCGTTTATGTGAATAGTGTTTAGTTATGACGTTGCATGGCAAAGGGTCTGAACTGGAAGGGCAGGTATGTAGGGAAGAATGTTACCGACTATTGAATTGCCAATGTAGTCTTATGAACTTTACATACTCACTATAATATCAATAACCTAAAAATGTCAAGACAAAAAAGTTACTATAACTATCCCCCCTCTCCACCACCACTACCCACAAAAAAAAACAGACAAGCAATACATCCTCAACATGCTGCTTGTGCCAGCATTACTCTTGTACTCAAGAGGAAAACATGAAAAAAGCAAAAAATTGTCTTTCAATCCTGTTTTCAGACAATTTAAATGTGACATATGTCAAGGGTCAATTTAAAAACAAAGATGGGAATTGAAAACTGGACATAAACTGTTGTAAATTTAAAGAAAAATATTAATTAAAAAAACAAAACATCTGTACTTTGTTGCAATTAAATGTATAATATGGCAGGGGTCAATTTAAACAAAATCACAGAATTTGAAAAATGGATGTCTGCCGTTGTCAATTTAAGGTAAAAACAATTAAGAAAAAATCAGAATTAGACAAAAAGGCCCCCAAAAAACAAAAGACAAAATCAACTTTGCTCCCCCTTTTTACCCCACCAAAAAAAACCCCAATAAACAAAATACAAACAAACAAACAGCTGCCACTACGAAGTGTTACTTACAATGAGCCCAAAGCAGGTAACCAGGACAGGAATGGCAGAACAAGCCAAAAGCCACCGCCATCCCAAAGGTGGAACAATTACAAGGGCCAGTAAAATTTCAAATAATGTGCCAATTGTCCAGAACACCTGTGTAGATGATCAATTGAATATCATAACACATTCTTATTCAATTCACCCCCTCAGTTCCTATTGAGCTGAATGACAATAAATTATCACAAATCAGAGTCTTGTAATATAAACTTCTAACTTGTAAAATTTAAATTGCATTTTAGTGTAAATTTGAACTGGATTTTCACTTTTTTAAAAACCTTGAAATGGTGATAATGAATGTCAGGCAAAAGAAGTGAAATTATTTGATACAATTAGAAGTGGCAATGGAAACAATCCTCTCAGTAATTGGAACGCTAAATAACCGCATGGCTCACAAAATTCATCTAGGAGTCTGTGCTGGCGCTGATACAACTTTCATCTGCCGGCACAAAAAACAAGAAAAACTGGCAGGTGACTGTGACCCCCCCCAAAAAAAGCCAACAGGCCGGCACGATGCCAAAAGACATGCAACCCTGGTCAGTGAAGTAACATGTCACTGTAAAGCTCAATGAGTGTGGTTACACTGTGGATATGCCTGCTGCATAAGTACGGTCTTTAACAAATACAAGATTCTAGTTGACCAAATGTCTGTGATAGGGTGAGGGACACAGATCTAATCTTCTTAGCATGTATAATGTAAACTTAGAGAATATTATCTGTGCAATAATTTCCAACTCAATGTAAACTGCTTGCTTTTTTGGAGGGAAAGGTGGGGAAAAAGAAGAGATTGAATGCAGTAATTTGAATTAAATTGAGAGAGGTTTACCTTAATTCTCAGACTATTAGCCGTGGCTATGAATTTTGTTTAGGCTGTCACCTAATTTTACTCAAGTGTTAAATTCGCTTGAACAAATCAGTCAATTTATGTTTCAGGTTTACCATTTAAACAAAATGCTGTGTTGCTGCCTGATCCACAGACAAGGCCGTTTCAGTGCTTTCCGCGATTTTTGCAGACAGGATTCTCCATCTGTTTCTGTTCTGGGCCACTGTCCTCAGATGATTTTTGATTGCAATGCATATTATAAGTGCTGCTAGAAGTCTGAATGCGCCTTATGCTAGGAAAAAATTACAGTTTTTTTTAAAATTCAGGGTGTGGCTAATCGTCTGCTGAGAATTGCGGTAAGCATAAATATTATTCTCATAAAATGTGAAGTCATTTTAAACAATGCAAAAGGAAAAAGAAAAGAAAAGAAAAGAAAAAGAAACAGAAAAAAGAAGAGATTACTGATTCACACATGAAGAGATGATCCTACATTTTATAATGCTGATTTAACTTTGCATGGAATGCAAAAGTTTTTTTTTCAAACTGCATTGACAACCATCCTATTTAGCAGGTGTGCTTCAAATACTTTAAAAGGTTTCCATTTAATGGCTTTGGTTTTGCATTTCAGACTTGTTTTGAATTTACTGGAATTTCTTTCTTTCATAGCACATTCTGTCAGGTTTAGGTTACCACAGATCTGACTTTGGAACAAAGGTATTAATCTATATTAACTTTCTTAGACTTATGAGAATTATACTTCCTTCCATGCTTTTTTTTATATCATCTACTAGGTGTCATGCTGTAGTTTCCTGGAACAGCTTGTTGTGGTACATACAGGGTGTCCAGCAATTAAAGTAACTGTTTTGAATGTGAATAATTTTAAAACTGTGCATTAAATTCCCTTGAAATTTTCAACACATGTAGATCATTCAAAGACATCTTATACAATAAAATTTCAGCTTTGTGAAATGACGGAAGTGGAAACATTTGTCAGACAACTGATTCTGACATGTTTAGACAAAAGCAGCAAAAAGTGAATTGAGAAATTTCTTTAAAGTTTTGATTATGAAACCATCAAAAAATTCATAAAACCCTGATATAAAAAGAAAAAAGAACATCAAAGCATCCAATATTTAACAAAATGAAAGAGGAGGCACAATGTTTTAATAGTCAACATTAACTTTATTCATGCAAGATGGTTGATTGTTCACGGGAGATTTCAATCCATCTTCCTCTGGCTGAATAAACCTTTGGTAATCTCTTGGTAGAGTCAAGCACTACTCTTCGAACAAAGCTTCTGTCAATTCTTTTGACCTCAAGGATATTATTTTTCAACTGTTCTTTGTTGAGGGGAACAGGATCACAATAAACTCTGTCCTTCAGGTACCCCATAAAAAAGAAATTGAAAGGGGTGGCCATTACACGATTGCTTTTCTGGAGATCAAATGAAGGCCTGGAAATGTGTGTGTGTGTGTGTGAGTGTTTGTGTGTGTGTACGTAGACAGAAGTAATATGGCAGCTTTTTCAACCACATCTTTCTCTTGTCAACAATGCAGTGACGTAGCTTATACCCCTTTCGTTCACTTGATTGCTGCCATTCAATATTTTGGAGCATGAAAAAATTTGTTCACCCCAAAACAGGACCTTTTTTTTAACTGATAGAGTGAGCTTGATTTTTGATCAATATCAACAAGTAATAAATCATATTAACAGTCTTTGAATGAATTTCAATATGACCTAAATTTCAAGTAAATAGAGGCTAAAATACAATAGCTATCAGACTTCAAAACAGATACTGTTTGTACTTGACACTCTGTGCATACTGAACATCTTCCATTAAACCCTTTAAATGACTTACCGTGCCAAAAATGAGAAGTTTCGCTCTGTATTTTGAAGGCACATACTCAGCGTTCAATGAAAACCTGAAATAGCAGATAAAAACAAGAAAGGTAACATTATAATATCTATCATAATGCAAAATCATTTGAAGATATTATATCAAGTGTAAACTTTGCATAAATGAATATTTCAACCCTCTTTTCTTTTCAATCTAATTCAACTTACCTGTATATCTACCTAAATAATTATTCATTTTTAAAGAGTCCCCGATACAAAAAAGAATTAAGTAAGACCATGCAAAAGGCTGTACAGGAAACTGAGAAAGCGCAAAGAGAAAGTACAAAAAAGGTACACGATTTGTCACCACCTGCCAATCAAAACTTAAAAAGTGTCCTCTCGCCTGCTCTACACAAACTACCCATTTTCCTTTAAGGTTTTGAGGGTTTCATGCTCTATGATGTATACAGCCGTGCTGAAGGATCAGGCCCCTTTCAACCCGCTTTAGAACTGAGCATATGTATTATTAGAACCCATCCCATTAAACATCATTCTTAACAAGGAAAGAAGATGGCTTAATCACAACTGGATCAATAGATGTCAAATTACAAAGGAAACCACTGCTTATTAATAGAAAACACAAGAGAAAAAGGTTAAAAAATCATGAATAAAGCCTAAACTTCCAGAACTCTACCATCAATATTTTGGACCATAACAAATCTAATATTCCACAAAGAAGCACCATAAAAACTACAATCAAACATGGATGTCTGCAAATACAGCTTTTTCTCCTCTAGCAATAAACTGCTGAAACAATCTTTACAACCACATCCTGTAGGTTCTTCTTAAGAAACAGTGAAAGCTGCCATGAACATTTAAAGAAATAAACATAATACAGTGGTCTCCACATAAAAGGCCGCCATGTTAGAAGTCGGTCCGCCTCACGGGCCATTGATTCTCTGTTACGGAATTGTTTTTCTCTTTAAGCCTTCTCTCAGAGACTGGTCCCCAGACTCACAGTCTGCCAAAGAGGCTGCTTTTTCTCCTGGCCAAATCCTCAGATTTTTTTTATGTCTGTGCCCCGCTTTAGTATGCATACTTGTGATATGTACAACTGTGCTGGCTGGCTGTTTTGATTTCATTCATCAGACATCTGCCTTAGGGATTAGTGGTGACGTATAGTCTGTTGAACTAAATGGTGGCCGGCATGGCCATCTAGGTTGCCCATTCAACGACTCGGTGCTGACCAGCCCAATGATCAGGCATGCACTGGTGTCAATTGTGATTATACAATGCTATGCTCTGTCCAGATGGGTTATAGGTACCTCACCTCCCTATGCCTCGTTCCCTTTCTCAAAACTATTTTTGTTGGCTTAAACAAATAAAGCTTCCCACATCTTTTTTAGCCAATTAATGAAGACTGTATGAATATTGGTTATGTGCTCAATTTTGTGAGTTACCATTCACTTTACTAGCCAGTTTCAGTGGTTAAACAAGTCCATCTGCAATCATGTTTCGTTCAAGCAATTCTATTAACCCTGGAAATTGACCCAAACTACCTGTGGGGAGGGGACAAGCGTTATGTCTAATTAACTCCCTTATCATCCTCTTAGAGACCGTCTGCCTAAGAGCTGCTGTTTTTGTCACCCGCTATTCAGTCTCTTATATGGGGACCACTATAGTGACATTGGGCCTCATTCGTTTGTAAACATTAAAATTTCATAAAGGGCGGTCTAACCTATTGCATCTTAAACTTTGGAATGTATTGGATAAGTGATTATTGTAATTGCCATATTCCTATGAAAACACAGTCAGTTTCAAACAACGTCAGATTCCATGATGTACAGACAGCTTTTACATCCCTCACTATACTTTATTAAAAATAAACCCAACAAACAAGAATCACAGGTGTAATTCAAATTTTAAAACAATATTGTCAGAGAGAAACACAATAAAATTAGATCTTCCAGGATGTTACATGACATACCAAAAACACCCTGAAACAACAACAACAACAATTTAGAGGGCGGAACATGAAAAAATTAAAAAGGCCCAAAAGAATTTAGTTTTCACTTTGCTGGTTCAAACACATGAAACAAATGAGACATTATTTTTGATATTCTATTTATTCTTCAGCAGCCAGATGATAGACATCTTTGACCTCAAAGAGAAAGATTAGTACTTCAAGTCCCAGTGGATTTATCACAGCATAATATTGGATAAGATAAAAACAGTTCACCGTGTCTTTTACAAAGAACATTAAAGCAGTTTAAAATGGCATCGTTCATGACATTCATCCTTCACTATTACTCCTACCTTGAATACTAATATTTTTTGCAAAGTAACAGGATTTGAAAAGATAACTAAATTTTTACTTTTTCCATTTACCTCTATCTTGATTTTGTAACAGTTTCATTGACGAGATTAAGGTATCTAAATGACTTATTCTCATTTCTCCCTCTTGTGGGTTCCCAAGGGTTTCTCATATGGGGAGAAGACAGCAGAATATGCAGACTGTCTGCTATACATGTCTAGGTTATCTCTTACTGAAGAGAGGACAGAATAGGCCCATTGACAGCTACCCATGAATGTCAGAGGAGATAACCAATATAGGACTCCCTGCATGGATTCTCAGGGACTTCTAGGATAGGAAGAGGGCAGAATAGACAAACTGTCATCAATAAGTGATCCATGTCTTTTGTAAGAGGAACTAGGGTAGCAGCCTTTTCTGATGCTTGTATAATCTAATTTCCAGCAATTCCTTTTTGCTCCTATCTTCCCGATCCTATTATCTTACAATTTGTCTTAAGAAACCCCTGAGATCAGACCCAGAGAAAATGCTGTCTTTATCTTCCTCCCTCAGACCCATCCTCTCACTGCCCACCTCCGCAATGTATATAATCTTTTGTTCTTTTTTTCAAAGCAAAATTTACAAATTTTCCTCTCCTTTTTGCACATTTTTTCTATAATGTTTCTACAATCAGAATAGCACAATTAGACATATACCGTGTTTGATACATAGATTCTCATGTAATTAGAGCTTGAGTAATATCCGGAGCTATGTGCTAGATAAATGCCATGATTTATCATCATTGAAGCAAAGAAAACAAAGTAGAGTATAATTTTTCATGCCAGGACTATGTCTACACATTGGATGGTCAATGGTCATTTCTGTATAATCACCGGCTGCACAGGGCAGGCATCTGAAGGCAGAGAGTTATCTTTCATTTATATTAAAGTCAACTAAAACGTAAGTAAAATTAAGTGTTTTATTACCCATGGGCACTACCTCCCATGCCCACACCAACCATGCCACGTAAAAACAACAACCAGCCGTAGGATGGGACGAATGTCGTGAGAAAGCCAAAATATCCAATACACATTGTGACCATGAATAAAATCTGATGGAGAAAAGACAAGAACAAGACAAATAAAACTGTAAATTGTTGTCAATCAAACTGGTAGAGACATTTTAGGCAATGTTAAAAGAGTTGACAAATGTAGGGACTACTGTGGTCTGATGTTATGATACAGTCCATGGAAGCCAAAGGTCCTGTTCGAACTGTGCTAGTGCCAGTTCAGGAGAGCTTTGATTTTTAGTTTTTTTCTGTTCATTCCGACTATGGTAGGTAGGATTTAGGTGTCAAGTAGTTTTGGAGATGGACAATAAATCTCAGATGTCCCATTTGCAAGTTGTGCAAACAAAAGATGCATTTGCAGTCAAAAATCATACAAGAGCCTGCTGAAAACAGAAGCCCAAGCAAAATTAATTCGTTCCATTCTTTCTTTCGTTCTAGATCTTCTTTCACATACTCCAAGTCCAAGGTTGGTTGCATCAGGAGGGCCATCTGGTGCAAAATTCCGACCATATAACTATGCAGCAGCCCAGGAAATGAGGAAATGCTGTGGCGACCCCAAAACATAGTAAGCATTAATAAGCTGAAGGTAGAAGAGGAAGAAGGAAGAGGAGGAGGAAGAGGAGGTGGTGGAGGAGGAGGAGGAGGAGCATACGAAGAAGAAGAAGAAGAAGGTGAAGAAGTAGAAGAAGAAGAAGAAGAAGAAGAAGAAGAAGAAGAAGAAGAAGAAGAAGAAGAGATGACAAACAGGAAGATGAAGATGGAGGAGGAGAAGGAGGAGGAGAAGAAGGCCTTAAGGAAGAAAAAGAGAAGTTGTAAACATCTGATAAAATACGGAAGATGGGTGGATGAAAATAACAGATTTATTAGAAAATCAAAATAATGTGCACAAATTTCACGGTTATGCTCTGGTGTAGAGTAATCCTTCAAACCCTCTTAGTTGGCATTAGCATAGAATTACCTAAGAGAGCTTCAGTAATGGTATCCAGATCAGCATTAAACATTCTATGGGTCCTGAACCCAAAGGGAATCGGAAAGGTTTTCCAATGGGGTCGCCAAGGCTTTTGTATTGTTCTTTTTTTTTGACTATTTAAAACATAAGAAGTAGCAGTGGGTAACTAGGCATAGACCTATGGGAGCACCACGCTTAGTTGAAAGTGACGTCATAACCACGTCATAAATTTTATCTGAGCGGAGAAGTTGCGAAGCGACGATCAGAGGTAAGTTGAAAATATTTACCCCCTGAACCCAATGGTGTTATTCTATGCTTTTAGATTTTTAGCATGGCTGTGGGTGTATTAAAAAGGATAGGAACCACCCATGACATTATAGATTGTTAGCTGTAAGGCCATCACGCACAAGTGTGATTAAAATAGAGGTAATTGGTATAAGTCATAAAAATTAAACAGCCAAAACTAAAGCCATAACATTTGTAACGTGCTGGTTGTGAAAATCTTATTGTAAATTTGCAGGCAGCAGAGGGTACTCCTTTTCTTTTAAAAAATTCAATTGGTCAATTTCTAATGGGGTGGATAAAGTTGGCTTTGCTTCAATTGACGCCTGAATGTGACGCAATCTCTTTGATGATGGAAAGAACAATAGAGGTGTGATTTTTGACTGAGTGTGGCGTATCCAGACCTATAAGTGCAAGATACGATAAACTGAATTCCTTTTACAGTTTTGAGGTTTGTAGTTAAAATTAAGCATCCATAATTATTAAAAGCTTTTAATTCCACCCTCTTGTGTGGGTTAGATCAATTTGTGACAAAACCATTTTTATTATTGGGGTCGCTAGCATACTGATGGCTAACATTAAGGGTTGAGCAACAAAACAGGTGAAAAACTCTGATCTAGATAAACAAACGAAATTGAGAGAGGACTGGGAAACTGGTGTGGGCTACTGAAAGCATTGGTAAGTTATTGCCTGGATGTTTGATGTATCAGTGTGAAGATGGTGAGTCTTCATGACTTTGATGTGGGTGAGTAAGCGATAAACTACCCACTAAATAGCACTTAATTGTCTTCTTCTTCTTCTTCTTCATCTCCATCCAATGTTTATATTACTAGCAAAATGCCTGTGTTATCATGAGTTAAAAAAACCCATGAAACAATGACTCTTGATCTAGATCTAGGTCTTCGACCTGACTCCGTCTAGAACTATAATTTGGCTATAATATGTAGAATATAGAGATCTAGATGTGCTATCTAGCTTATATCTAGACCTAACACCCTTGCGCACTCACTCATACACAAAATCTCTAACACTTTCAAGCACTGTCTATCTTATCTCTCTCACACGCCCAGTGTTACAATCTCTCTCTCTCTCTCTCTCTCTCTCTCTCTCTCTCTCTCTCTCTCTCTCTCTCTCTCTCTCTCT
>JAOYNN010185455.1:0-10909 GCA_025770095.1 Goniobranchus kuniei
TTAAAATGTCCTTAAAAAGTCCGTAATTTTGTTTTTCACAAACCTGTATGAACCATGAATGGACACATTAGGCCCTCATTTTATTCCGCATATTGAATGTCCCATTCATTAAATGTTATCACTGCATTTGACGAATTAACAACAAATTATTGTTGAGTAGGAAGAGATTTTCGCTCGTCGAAAAGGACACTTAGGCAAAATTCCTCATTTTGAACTGGCCACATAGAGGTCTGTTTTTAAGTGAAAAACAGCCACTTTGGTGAAATGGACACATAGCCGGCGGTAGGCTCCATGCATTAAAGTAGTGATTTTTTTTTAAAATTCAAAGCAAAAGAGTTATGATTGTTTTAGATATGATAATAATAGGTTAGGATTCCAAGCCTTACTGCTGACAACCTTTGTGTTTCATGCAAATATTTTTTTCTTTTGCTTCTTCAACTGAATGACTTGAATCTGTTCCACATATGCTTTTTTGAAAAAAAAAAAAAAATCTAATTCTGATCATTTTATCCTTCCTCTCAGGTTCATTTTCTTATTACCTTAGGAACAAACTACACGAGAATTAATATTTCAAGAGAATTAACAGACTATCGAGATGCTGTTGAAATGGAAGAGTTGGATTTACGCAGTAGTGGTGATAAAAGAGGACCACCTCCGTATATAGATAATACTGGTATGAGTATTAGCATTTGAACTTATATTTGTCTTATATATTTTGATATTTTTATTATTAAAACCTTAAATTTACATTCCATCAGATTCAAATAGCTTTTCCTGGAGATTATTTTCTGTTTACAAGAGAAATCATGGTTGATTTTCTATGTCAATCTTATGTTGTCTTACGCAGCAGCTTAATTTGTGTCATAATATTCGTACAACTTATGAATAAAAATGAGAAAGGTTTCTTTCTCCTAGCAACTTGACAAGCTGGCTGAAAATTGTACGCAGTTTCACAGAACTTGCATGATGCATGGAAATTAATGTTGACAGAGAGAATAGATGAACTATCTTGTCAACTCTATCAATAACCTGAGTCACACACAAAAATGTGTAGGAAAAGAAGCTCAGTGTCTCTCTTCACACATCATGCAACTGTATTAAATAGATAATTCCACAGCAGCCATTTTTAGTGCTTGAATGATAGATTTAAATCATTATTTTGAATCTGAAGAAAATGAGTCATTTAAAGATCATAAACCTTTCACCATACAGAATATCCTATACAAGCATCTGCATACCCTTAGCAAAATTAGGGATATATTTAGATGTAAAGGCAATGATTGCTGGCCTTTGTTTTATTTGGATGTCTGTGTGCATGTTTCCATGTCAAAAACCAACTTTTGTTTTTTTCCATAAACGTGAAAATGAGCAAAAAAATATTTCCTTGTCTTGCTGATATCATCAGTAATAATAATGAAAAAAAGGGTTGCCAATATCACAAATTTGATGTTGAAATTTTATGTCCAAGCAAGAAAAACTTTTGAGGAAAAGGGAGGTTTTGGACTTTTGTTCAAAAACTAATTTCATAAATTTTTTTATCATTTAATTTTGGCTTACAAACAACTTTAAATGATTGGTTCGTAAATGATGCTTCCAAGTTTATTACACTACATGCCTCAAGTCCCTTTTCAAACCATTTTGTTAGAAAATCCAAAATACTTTTTATTTACTTTTTTTTTTTTAATTAGACCCTTTTTTCATAAGAAAATTACATGTTGTATATAATTCTATGAATGTCTGGCATTGTGGGATGATGCATTGATAGCAGTAATAGCAAAGTGTCATGAAAATCTAAACCTTCACACCCCATCCTCTGCCTTAGACTTTGCAAGCAATCGGATTTAATTTCTTCCGCAGAGGGTGCCTCCTTTCTTGATTCAAGGGATAGTTGAGAATTATAGGTTTGTCTGGAAGAACTGGGAAATCTACTTAAAGCCTCACGAGATGAGGAAACCATGCTTGTGAAGCCCAGGCTGAAGATCCGAGACATGTTTTGGTTGTTTGTTGGTTCTTTTTGTTATTGTTTTTTCCTCATACTGCCCACAAAACTTAAGGAGTAAAGCAATAATGAGATCGTATAGAGAATCTCATGGCATGTGAAAAGCATTTACATATCAAGCTTTAGGATCAAGTCTGCATGGAACATATGGCATTGGTGGAAAACTTACCTAAAGCAAGCATATGTTGTTCAAAAGGCCCAAATAATTTGGTAACTTTCTAGAAATTCTGGGGCGGAGTATCTATTGTCCTTCATTTATGTTATTTTTCTGACTTTACTATCAGCTATCACACTTTCTTTGCTTATTATTCTGTCTGTAATAAAGTTTTGAATGATCGTTGTCTGTATTCATCTTTCAGTTCTTTGATGAGAGCTTTTTTTTTTTCACTTCTACCTATGTACATAAAGATAATGTTAGAGGCTTTTGTCTTCAGGATGCAGAATTAAAAGACTTATTTTAAAGAATTGTGTAAGATTTCAGGATGAAAGGTTGACAAGATTAATGAAGACAGATCATCAGGCATCCATTGAAACTGATTTAATGCACTAAAAATTCCCTTTGATTTGTTTTGACATTATTAGCAGCGACTACATTTCATTGGGTGATTTGAAAATATGAAAAGTCTTAGTTGTCATGGCCTTAGTACCTTTTATTTTATTCCCAAACTGGTACTTATATCAAGGTTATGTATTTTCTTGTTTGCAAATATCACATTCTGTGGATGAATCAGGCATTGATGAAGTAAACTTCTTAAGGGTGTGCTTATCTTTTAATTTTTAAAAATTTCCTTGAGTTGTTCCCACAAAACAAACTTCTGTGTACATTTTCTAATATGGTTACTAATTCTTCTTCCAAAACTTTGAATGGGGAGAGGAAGAGAAGCATGGCACTCTTATTCATCATACCCAAAGGAATTTCTCTTTAACATCTCATGCTGCCTGTTGGTTTTTTTTTTTTGCTTTCTTATAAAGTTAGAATTTAGAAATTCAATAAATTTAGAATGGTTGTATTAGATCTTCACAGAAGAAATGCTCAAAGATTTCCAGTGACAATCATGTGGTAGTGATGACCAGTACACCACTCATTGACTGGATACATTTATAGATATACTCCCACATTTTCTTCCAGGGTATGACCTATGATGTAATAACAAAAAAGTAGGCTACAGTAGAACCTTGTCATACCAAAAATGGCTGAACCTTAAAATGTGATTGCACTTAAAAAGCGTTGAAGTTTTTTTCACTTTGCTGCATATAATATTGTAGTTGTCAAATTGCAATAACTTGAAATAATCAAATGTTCAAATACTTCTAAATCGAAAAGATTTTGGCTTGTTTGGTGCATGGCTCATCAACTGAATTGCAAGGAGATCTTTAATATAAAGGAAAGCACACTTTCTCATGACTTCAAAATTCAAATGCTGAAAGAGGAAGATATCGCTCCCCTTGTCCAGCTAGTGTCTTCTGTAAGCAAATTGTTTAAACAAACACAAAAGGAAGGATTATTATGATTCTAATTTGAGTCAAATTAAACAATCAAATTGTTATTTGTTTATAAGATTACAGCAGTGATTGTAAATTACCCATTTTCAATATCTCAAAGTACATTACTATTATTTGAGAAAGTCATAAGTTGAAGAGAAAGGACACATTTCTTGTAATATTAGTTCTGTTTAGCCCAGCTATATTTTTCTCCTAGGCTGATTATGTGAGGTAGACCTACATTATCTGAGTTCACTCTTAAAGAAGAGAGAACGATCGTCGGATTATCATGTATATATAAATAAAAAGGCATTGACATAATTATGTTTGAAATCATGTTAAAATCATCAATTTTCTCTACATTCCAATTACATACTGCTCAATAATGTCTGAATTTGATCTCACTTCATACATTTTTTTTTCTCCCTATATCATTGCATATTGCCTTGCTATGCTTCAACTGTGTGTGTCGTTTCTGCTAAATATTAAGGCAGTAAACAGCAAAGGCATTGGATATCAAATGCATGGTTTCAACTTAAATATTTAATAAGATGTTTGTGCTTGGCATAAATGCAAGGGAAACTGCTGCTGAAACAAATACTGTCAGTTCATGAAAAGTGAGTTTTGACAGAGTATTTCATGGAACTTTTAGTCACATGGTTTCGAAATGAAATTTTGCATTTTGATTTTTAGCTTGGATGCTTATGAAGAAAATTGAGACATTTTTTAATGTTACTATTGTCAAAGATTTCAGTAAATTAATCAAGAATTTTTTCTTTAAGCAAAACAGATTTTAGGAGATAAAATTTTAGCTCACTTTACCATTTGTATACTATGTATAAAAGAAATGTATTTTCAAGTGTGTATGTAATGTCATATATAGTCGAGATCACAATTTATGTAACACCCGGTTATCTTCATTTATTTCAGTCGGTATTGATGATACATATCGTCAGTGTAATTCACAAACCGGCCACCTGCAAATTAAAAAAAAATAATTTGCAGGCGGCCGGTTTGTGAATTACACTGATGTATGAAGTTTGAAGATATATCTATGAAAAGCTTAATTTCTGGATCAGATGGTATAAATCTAATTTTACCATTTATAATTAACCACATTTCATGCAAGTCTGAAGTTGAAAGATCCAAAATGAAAATTAACAAAATGAATGCTTCAGTACTGGGAACTAGTACTATTTGCTTATCTTGAAATGTTTCAAAATGATTGCAAAAGTTGGCACTCTCATTGAATGGAAAATCATGAGGTGTCTGTTTCTTAACAACAAATTCTACCATTCGAATGCAAAGATTAAGTACTCAGTCGTCAAGAATCTTAGTTCCGGTCAGGATTGTTTGGGGAAGGATTCTTGGAAGAAAAAAACACAGAGCTAGTTCATGTTGAGAGCAGACTTGGTTCTTATTAATATTCAAAGACATACTGCAGCCATTATTATTTAATTGTTTTTTCAACAAAACCAGTTTGCAAAAGTTTTCCTGCACAATAATGCAGCATGACACAGGGGCGTACTAACTAAAACAATTTTAAACCAACACCCATTTGAAGCAATGGTTTGGCCTGCCTTTAGTCCTGACATGAATCCCATTGAAAACTTATGGGGAGGCTATGAAGAGGACAATACAGATGAAATGTTCAAAACTTTTAAAGATATTTGTGACAGTTCCAGTGATAAGTTCACTTTAAAAAATATACACAGTCAATGTGCAGACGAGAGATGGGTGAATACACCAAATACTGCAATATGAACATGGAATTTTCAATTCTGTTTTTCTTTCAGCGATATTTTTTATGTATTGAATTAAATATGACTGAAATTTTAATTTTACAATACAGAATGTATTCAGCTTTAATGTTATATATGATTTCCAATATGTTGTTGATGTTGCTTAATACAGAAGCGAAAAGCAAAATATTATGTTAATTGTGATCTCAACTATATAATGATCATGTTGACCTATCTGAAACTTGTCTCTTTTATGTAGATATTGTAATGTAAATAATGCTAATGGTAAATCAAACGTTTATAAATGTCAGCTTTTAAAATCACTTACACCATAAGTTGATTCCTATTATATTCATTTCTATTTTGTTCTTTTGAATTTTTGTATGATATTTTATTGCCTCTCTACAGCACTCTCTTGTAAATTAGAATAGAGTTGTGAAGAAATGGTTTTTTATCATTCAATATTTATAAGTATATTCTGTGAGTGTTCTTATTTCGCATATTTTATCTATATGAGCATATTTAGTCACAGGTAAAGCTGCCCCTTTGATAACCGGTATAAGTGAAAAGACTGGATGATGTATTTTCTTGGCTGTCCGTTTTACAAATACGTCTTGTGGCATTTTATTTTTTATGAATGTTCATTGTTTTGATACACTTTTTTGTGTCATAAATTAAACATCAGATTTGTTTAGTTTGGTCAGAATTTATACCAGTATTGAATAATATGTATATGTCTGGTATCTTAACAAAATCACCTAGCCTTATTTTTGAAAGAGAGTTTGTGCTTTTTGGAAGATTCATCTGAGTAAAACCAGCAGTGATTTAAGAAGTGGTATGTTTTTTTTCTCTACCCCAAGGATTCCATCAATTCTTATATTAAATTGTTAATTCTGTTCACTTATTAAATTACGTTATTAAAAGGCTTCAGTATATTCTGGCATACTTTCATATCATAATATCTGAGTACTAAGTGTGTAAAGTGATTTTCATGTGTACCGGTAAATGGAGGTCTTCCACTATGTTCACATAATTCTCTAATTTTTCACTCTGCTCAACATTATCCTCCCTGCATATAATTATTACATTTCATTCAATACCTTTTCTGTTTACACAGGTTTATGTTTTCTTTTGCTTTTTTTTTTTTTAAATGAATTTCTTATGTCTATTTTTATTATTCTCCCAGATGAACCTCAATGAATATCTGCGAATACTAATACTAATACAAGAACTGAATTTGATCATGTTAAGATTCAGATTTTATTCTCAATTACATGAGAAATAATTGAAATATTGTACTCTTCTCCCCTTTTTATTTAGACCTAAAATAATGTACAATCTGGTTAGAAATGATGCGAGTTTTAATGCTAAGTCCAAGTTGCGAAACAGGTTCCTCTGTATTGTATCTTTACTTCCAATTTTTTGTAAATAAATTTATGTCATGTCTACTTATATTGTTATATTGTTGCTTTGGTTGAGTCTTTTCTTTTAGCTGTCTTTATCAAGACATCAGTTTTTGGAGGGTTTTTTTGTTTCATGTGCTTCTACTGTTGGTTTTTGATTTTTTTTGTTTCCTACATTTTTTAATACGTATTTCTTGTATGGGTATGGACTGATACATGGATTGATGGAAGGTGGAAGAATATTAATTGATGATTTGATTGGGACATGATGATGAAATGTCATTACTGAAACAAACGGAAAGGAATGACTATAGAAATTGTAATCTTGCTTTGAAAACCAGACTTACTATTATTATAATGGGTCCAAGCCTTACTCGTACTATGTGGTATTGATGGGAAAAGGAGTGGAAAAGGAATAGCCTAATACTAGGGGTAGCAATGTGCCAAGAACATATCTTGACTAGAAGCTAGTGAAGAGAGTATCCCATCTAACAGGTTGTGGTGGACAAGGTCGAAAATTCAAGGGGAGATAATGTTTTTAGCGCATACCAATGTTGCATGCCTGAATTACATGCTCCAAAAATAATGTTCTTGATGAAGGAGGGCAACTTTTGGAATGATTTCAACAGATCATGGCATTCATTTGAAAATAAGATACATAAGTGATTGTGGGTCTTTTAACGGAAATATGCATCAGGGCAAAAAGGGACCTAATACAAGATTCAGACTGAAAGAACACAAAGAGGAGGCGCAGAGTGTTGTTAGATTCTGAGAAAGAATAATTGTTTCGAAAAGAAGGAACACTTGGTGATACACAAGAGTTCAAGATGCTCACCCTACAAATACTTAAGATTATTGTCATACGATGCAAGAAGATACCCCGTATTCTAAGTGAGATTGGAGATTGCAAAGTGGTGCTTGAAGACAGGGTTCTCTATACAAGATAAGAAAAATGTGTTCATGTTTGTCAGTCTAAATCCAGTCAGTGGAAGCTGACTGTTGAAATTAAAAAGAGTGGTAGAAAACGGGTTATAGAGCAGGGCTCGTAGCACTCCTCGAAACTCCTCGAATCTCCTAGAAAAAAAATTCTCCTAGAAACTCCTCAATTTTTGCCTTTAAGCAATTTCTATTAAAAATATATATTAAAATAAATAGAAATGGATGTCACTTGTTCATTTTTGTTTGTTTTTTGGCCTCATCCTGAAACTTCTGGTTGAGAATCGCATGAATTGTGAAACTCGGCAGGCATCTTTGGTATGACGGAAGTTCAGTAATCATTACGATCGATTACGAAAATTGTCAGTCTTTGTGTGTGCGCGGGCGCGAGAGAGAGAGCACCCTTCCAACCCAAACACAAAAAACACACACGCACAATCGGAGTCTGTCCAGCACCACACCTTGCGCTTTGATGCTAGGTCAGAATGATCTATCTAGGTCTTGGTAGAATTTAGATGTTGAGGGTAATCTAGATCTATATCTGTTCACTGTAAGTAAAGGTACTGAAAATTTGCGGATTCCCATGTTTTATATCTTGGCCTATGTCATAGATTGCATCCCATCTTTCCTGCAACAATTGGTTGACCTCACAAATTTTGCTGTATGCATGCAAATGCAATTGCGTACAGGGTATCATAGTTTGCTAGACACATACAATTTCATGCAATTATTTTTGCTAGAACGTTTTAGGGCTCTTTTCGACACAGAGGTCATCTCAGCATGGGAGTTGGGAAAGAGATCAAAGGCAAGAAGGAGAGGTAGGATTTGATTTTGTCCAGACAGCGGCTTTTCAACTCACTCTTCTTTGATTTCCAACTGCCAAGGGTTTTTTTACATGAGCAATTTGCACACACGTGGGATCTTAGACTTTTTCGTCCTTCTCCAATAGGAGTACACACTCAATTTTTAAGTAAAGTTGAAACTACTTATAATAGGACTGGTTATAACATGGCTTTTTCTGATCCCCGTGTTTTCTTTGTCTTTGTGTCTATTAAATCTTATCAGCAATAACAGGGAGAAAAGGGGATGCAATTGATTTTTTAGCTGGAATTATGTGGCAAGCAGGCAATCATGGACAGAGAAAAAGTGGGTCATAGAGACCTAGCCCGAAAAATTAATTAATGCAAACTGGGCTACTGGTGTCTGTCTGGCTTTCTAGCCTAGCCCTACGGCTGGGGTTGACAAGCCACCTTACACCCCAACCTCAACCCCAACCTGTCCTCTTCCTCTTTCAACCTAGTTGACCTGTCCTTATTTCTCTTGATATCTGATAAATCAAGGATTTCGCTTTGGTCCCATCATCCCTGTCATGTCAGGTTTCCACTGTACCATACGATTAGGGGGCAGAAACATCTGAAAACTCCAATTTTTGTCAGTAGTTTTGTTGTCCAGGAAACTTCTCTCAGTTCTTAACACTGGATGCCCAACAATTGCAAATACTCATCCCTCAAACATAAATCCACTTAAGTTTTGAAGCTACACAGGGATGTCCTAGTGGCAAGCGGAAGAAGAGGTACAGAGCTGCGCTGGCTGGAGAAGGAGGACGGCCGGATGTGCCGCTGCGAGGCATGGGAGGAATGGAACAAGTCAAGAAGATCTGTGTATTGTAGCACTGCTTGTTTCTTTCCCTGGTATGGAAATCCTTCCAAATATCGATGGTTTAGGTTTATCACCCCAACAATTATATTTGTCTTCGCCATGATGCTCTGGATGCATCACAGCATGTTTTACTTTTGGAGAGCAATGTAAGAAACAGTATTAAAGTTAACACACACCCCCCCCTCCCCAAGACTAAAGATCAAAGCTTTTCTGCATTGTAGCAAAAGGTCCGAAACACAAGTTTTTATCATTCTCATCTCTGTTTGATCTTTATTGTTTCAGATGTGAGTGGGACAAACTGTTAAAATTGGTCAAATGTGAAATCATCAGCTACATGAAAGATGACGACATGGACTCTTATGTTCTGAGGTAAGCGTTGTATTGTTACTTGTTGCGGGTTTTTCCTTTCCGTTGATTTGCAGGAGTCTTTTATAGTTAGTACCACCAATAAGATGGATCCTGTGGATAAATGTGTAAGGTGGAACTGTCTTATTATTTACTTAATACATAATTTATTGTTCTCTTTGGTAAGAAAGAATTGAAGATTGTTTTTCCAAATCTCAGCAAGTGCATTTATGAAGAAAGCTTCATTCTTGTTTTTAACCATGTAAAACAACAAGACTCCAAACAAAGTCATGAAAAGGTGCTTAGAAAATGCACCATATGTTGCACGTTTACAGCAACATCTTTTTTTATTTGAGGTGATGTTTTTGGTTTTAAAACAATAATGTTACAAATCATACGGCATTAAGTGACTCCATTAACAAGTTTGAATTCAAAAATTATTTTTATTGCTGTACACTGGTTCTAGCGAGCATCTTCACAGAGATTGTGGAACGATGGTGACGATGTAAATACCTTCCATGTTGATAGCTGGGACAAGGGGTTTTTGTCTTCTGGCTTTCTACACACTGGTATTCTAATTTTTAAAAAAAATTTTTTTTGTCCTCATTTCACAGTGAAAGTAGCATGTTTGTGACCAAGGACAGGTTTATTTTAAAGACATGTGGAACCACTACCTTGCTGGCAGCCATGACCTGTCTTGTCGACCTGGTGAAACGAGAATGTGGATTTGACACTGTAGCGGTAAGAAATTTAAAAAAAAAATATTATTCTCATTGCCTCCCAAACACTTGTCAATGTCATGTGTCTGCTCTTATTACTCATATCCTGGTTGTTTTTAGAAATGTTTGGGGTTTTTTTTTGCTTTTTTTTTTTTGAATAAATTTGTGTGTGTCTTCTTCTGGTTTATATTTGAGTGCAAGTCTTACTTCACACACTCTTCCCAGCATGAAAAGCATTGCACAATTGTACAATACATTTGCAGGGCTCCTGATGTCCAATCCTCCAATTCATTTCCAATCTTGGTTTTGAACAATTGACACCAATTTTGTAATGCCACCAAACAACCTAATATGGTTATTGAAGGCATCGAATAAAGTATAGATAATTCAAGGCATTGAGATTCTAGACCTAAATACCAGGGATGTAAATCTTTCCTAGTTTATAGGAATTCCTAGGCAAAAAAAAAAAAAAAAAAGATCTGCGCAATTGTCCATGTTTGTGTGCCAAGTACCAAAACGTCAAGTTACAGGCCTCTTCATTAATAAAATTGCATTCCCATACTTAAACTGATTAAAATCCAACATTAAATTACGTATCTACAATTAGCCTACTACTGTAATAGG
>JAOYNN010185566.1:0-10907 GCA_025770095.1 Goniobranchus kuniei
TCTCTCTCTCTCTCTCTCTCTCTCTCTCTCTCTCTCTCTCTCCCTTTCTCTCCCTCCTCCCCCTCTCTCTCTATCCATCTATTGATCTATCTCTCTTTCTTACTTTCTCTCTTTCTCTATCTATCTCTCTATCTCTAAATCTCTGTCTCTCTCGTTCTCTCTGCCAGTAATTCTTTGGGACACCAAGGACAATGTGAGCATCACTTTGACGTCCAAAAGCAATAAAATAATCTTCTTCTTCTTCTTCTTCTTAGAAGCCAGCGCCTTCATGGTGACCAATGTCGCTGCGCTGTGTTGCATGTTCTCATCAGTGCCCCGAATTAATCGAGCTTCCAAGTCAACACCATGCATTTTGGCCGAGCATTCCAATCTCTGAAGGTTTTCGGGAAGAAGCTCATTTGTCTGTACAGCGTATTGAATCTTATGATGTTGTACGTCTGTGAATGTGTTCTGATATGTGACGATCCCATACAGAACTCGCATACCCCATTGTAGGGCGTACACGGGCTTTGTAAACACCCCACCCAACTTCACTATTTTATTGCTTGTCTTGATGTTTCTTTTTAGGAAACCAAGGGTCTTGTTCACTATGTAAAGTTTCGAATGTGACTACTCCATTTTATGTCTGAAGTTAGGATCACGCCAAGATATTTCGCCGTCTGGGTTATTCTTCTAGTTCTTGATCAAGTAGACAGTGTGCTTGTTTGTAAACATCATGGCGGCGAGTTACGTGTAGGAGAGAACATTTATTGGCTGGATTGAATGCCATTTTCCGTATATGCTCCCAAGTTGTTAATTTGTCTAGGTCCTCCTGCAGGTAGTTGACTTGTTACTATTTTGCTGTGGCAGGCTGTGTCATCGCAAACAATCTTGGGGTACATGTCAGGTTTGTTGGCAGTTCATTTATGTCAAGGATCAAGAGTATTGGGCCAAAGACTGACCCTTGTGGTACTCCTGATTCAACTGAAACTGGTGGTGACTTTTCTCCATTGACAGCAACCATTTGTTTTCTGTTCATCAGAAAGGACCGAATCCAGGTGTTTATACTCCCCCTTATTCCATAGTGATGGAGTTTATGGACTTTTACATCTTATCGTATATCTTGTTGGGTGGAAAAACGAAAACATTAATTTCGGTAATGCTGTTACTGGCAGTAAACTTATACAGTCTGAAATTAGCGAATAATTAGTAACATTGGCGAGTGTCAAGTTCCACTGGAAAAAAAGCAATCATGAAACACTGTCGCTCTTTAGTCCTTGGGAACGGCCATTCACAAACACATTTTCTCACCCCACTCAGGGGTTATTGAGTACGCGACCATAGGCAGGTGTGGATCTTGTCAGTATGCCAGAGCAAGGGCGCCTAAAAAAAATGGCTGTATCTCTGTATACTCCACATGGATTTGAAAAGGTATTTGGTCGGAAAAAGGCCTGTCGGGAAACACTCATACAGTATTCTGAGCACATTAAACGAGAGTGGATTTAGCTCTATATACCGGAACTAAGTTTTTGTTTTAACCGCACAAAATTGAATTCTAGATCCGAAGACGCCGTGTTAGACATAAATAGATAAAATGGACGTTTTCTTTGTATCGTTTCCCGCCCGCACGAATGCAAGCTCTAGAGAGTACTCACTGTTTATCACCACAGCAGGCCAAAGGCACTCTACTCTGATGTCTTTTCAACTCCCTGGGGAGCATATTAATAAAGTAAGCGTAAGGTAGAAAAGATAAGATGAATGTTTATTGTCCAAAAGGCACATTATTTTGTCTGCATACAAAATATATACATAACTGGAACTGTGAATAAACTATATTCTGTATAAAGATATTGATAGATATAGCATATCATTATTTTTATATGTATCACGGCATACATGTAAATAGCTTAAGTCACATCTCACACACCTTAACAAATACTTCAAACTCACCAATATAGTATCAGCACAAATGAAGCGAGGTACATTTTTTGGATACAAGATAGATACGACATGATCGTACAATAGTTTGACTTACATGGGCATAAATAAGTTCTTTATTTATTAATTTTTCTTTTTAAATTGGGCGTTTGAATCGAAATGGAAATCTAATTTGATCAGAAAAGGGAAGACAGTCTAAGTTAATTGAAAATGTACAAAGGTGTGCAACAAGGCTACTTTCTTAATTAACTGATCTCCCACATGAAGAAAGATATACACATTTACGTGGAGGTCTTATCCAAATTTACAAAATAGTCCATGGGATCGATGATATGACATCCTCTAATTTCTTTCAGTATTCACCAAATACTTTTATACGAGGTGATAAGTTCAAAATCTATGTCACTAGATGTACAACGGCAATTAGACAAAATTCGTTCATGTGTCGCACAATCAATGCATGGAATAGTCTTAGGTTTGAAACAAAGTCTCTTTAGATTATGATTTGTTTGATGTGAGATATCTGTTTGAGTAGTGAAATTTCTTTATCATATGTGCTGCTTATATTATTCAAATTGAATAATTCACAGAATACTTGTAAGTTGCACAGAATGTTCCTTGAAATGATTTCAATCATGTCTCACTTATAATTACAGGTATGCATACTTCTCATATGTGTTATTTGAGAATGAACAGGGCATTTAAGGGCACATACCTAGTCAGCCCAGAACTGATATTGTGTTGTATGTATAGTATTGTATTGATATTGTAATTCACCATTTTTAATTACAACATTTGTCTGTGAATTTGATATCAAAAGACAATCAAAATCTGGGAACGATGTTTTGCATGTTTTTTCAGTTCTCTTATTGATACTATGTATTCTAACAAAGATAATATTAGGTGTGCTAATGAAAAGAATAAGAAATAAATTAACACTTGAGATTGAGATCGGGAAAGAGCAATTTGCTTTTGTAAAGAACAAAGGGACCGTCAAAGCAATATTTACATTGAAAATGATAAAGCAAAGATCAATTTAAAAACAAAAAGGATTATTCTTGTGCTTTATTGATTATTCCAAGGCTTTCGACTCCGTGCTGCCTACAACACTTTTCAAAATGATACGTTCAATTGGAGTTGATGAAAAAGACCTGTGTCTTGTACAAAACATTTATTGGATCCAGACAGCCTGTGTCATAGTAGATGAAGTGACCTCGGAGTTTTTTAAAATCAAGAAAGGAGTAAGGCATGGTTGTGTCTTCTAACTGAATGTGTCCAATCTGCACAGTGAAAAAAGATTTTTCGAGAGATAGATGAAATGAAAGCATTAAACTTTGGTGGTCATAACAACAAATATAAGGTACGCAGAGGACGCTGTACTAATGGCCTACTCTCAAGAAGATGTCCAAAGCATGCTAAACAATCTGGTCGATGTCAGTGAAACAAGAGGACTTAAGCTCAATGCAATGTAAAAAAAACCAAACAAATAAACCCAGAATGCATGTCAGTCCACAGAGAAGACTCTGGTCTCCCATTCAATCTTTCAAGTAAATGTGAAGATATCAAACAAATTCAAAAAGTTCAATACATGGGTGCCATCATTACAAACAACTGCAAAGGTATAATAGAAATAAAGCAAAGGATAGCTACAGCAAAGCAAACATTCCACAGAATGAGACCTGTCGTGTCAAATTCGAAACCCAAATTGTCAAGTAGACTGTGTGTCGCTCAAACATATGTATTATCAATACTGCTTTATGCGTGTGGGACATGGGCTTTGGATGCGCAATGCCGCAAACGTCTAGAAGAGTTTGAAACATGGTTTATTCAGACGTATTTTGAACATTTCCTGGAAGGCAAAGGTGTCAAACATTCAAGTATTACAACAGTTTGGTAGAGATAGAGAACTTTTGGTAAACATCGGAAGAAGACAGTTAAAGTTCTTTGGACATGTTTGGAGACAGAATGATATAGAGAACCTCTTGACATCTGGATATATCGAAGGGAAAAGAGCCCGCGGGAGTCAAAAGATTACATATATACAATTGCAGTGAAACATGCCACATCAGACAGTAAAATACTCTCAGATTTCGCAAAGAACGCAGAAAACAAGGACACGTGGAGGGCAATGATCGGCAATGTGCATGCCTGCACAAGCCACACAATGAATGATGATGATTCTATGTCTTTTCTTCTGTCATTTTCACCACAACAAATCAAAGAAAAATAAACAACACTTTCAGTGATAGCCATATAGAATAGGATTAAAAGAGTATTGTCGATGTCAAAACAATTTAATGTACGTAAAAAATAAAGTTTTGAGTTGATTGTGCTGCACATTACGAGATCTCAATGAGCTTTCCAGTTTACTTGGTTGTCAGTTGTTTCGTCTAATTTGTAGTTCTCAATTTTTTCTTTTATCCTTTTATGAACTGTGGTTGGTGGAGATAATTTTCATTTGTAAAATCGATTGTTAATCTTTTGTCTGTTTATTTGTGGGGGGTTTTGTTGTTTGTTTGCTTGTTGTTGTTGTGTGTGTGTGTGTTTTGTTTTTGTTTTATTTTGTTTGTTTGTTTTTTTTGGGTGGGGGGTGTTTGTTTTTTAACATTTCAATCAATCAAGTGCTCTCCCTACTCCACTTTCGTCTGCCCTAAGCATTGCGCTTGACATCGTCATCAACCAGTCTCGTCATCACCCAGTCTCGTCATCCACCCAGTCTCGTCTTCCACCCATTCTCGTCATCCACCCATTCTCGTCATCCACCCATTCTCGTCAGCCACCCATTCTCGTCTTCAACCATTCTCGTCATCCACCCAGTCTCGTCATCAACCAGTCTCGTCATCCACCCAGTCTCGTCGTCACCCATTCTCGTCATCACCCATTCTCGTCATCCACCCATTCTCGTCATCCACCCAGTCTCGTCATCCACCCATTCTCGTCATCCACCCAGTCTCTCCTGGTCTTCCTCTGAGTTTCTTTCCTTGAATGTTTCCGTCCAATTCCTCCTTTAGTAATCATCCTGAGCTGCCTCTTTTGACATTTAGAAATAAATGCTGCCTACACAGTGGAACAAACCAATCAACAAAGTCTCTATATTATTCAAATTCATTGATTTTTATAAAGCCTTAAATGGCTGAATTGTCAGCAAATCTGATTGAGTGTGTTGTAACTGTATTTGAATTAGATATTTGGCAGCTGATTGTATGTGCTTTGAAAAGGAAACGTGAAGCACTGCACCCTGAGGTGCTCCTGTATTTTATATAAAGACTGTTGACTGAATGTCATTTATACAATTGTTACCATCAAAATTTGTGCAAATAATGCTTCTCATTTTTACCCATTACTGCCTACTGTACAAGTTAGGAAAGCAAGAATCCAAAACGACATGTCCTGATAACATTCATTTCATGTAGTACAAAAATGATGAAGTGTGGCTGAATAGTGTTTAAAGCAGAGGAAGTAATGCAAGAAATTTCACAGTAACTTTTTTAGGGGTCCAGAATGCTTTAAAACATCATCACATCTACAAAATCAAGTATGGAATCCTTTACTCAGCTTTTTTTCTGTATAAGCAAATTGCATAAGGTCCAGATATTGAATACAGATAAAGGTCTTTAGATTTTATTTATAATCCATATTTCAAGACATTTAGCCACAATAAGGGTTAGCGATATAGAATTTAGATCATTCAATTTTTTTTTGTATTTGAATTTTTAGGGACAGTAGTTATTTCTGATGTTTCCCAAAATGTTAGGCAATTTGTGTGGTTTGATGGGTAGATTGAATATAAAAGAGACGATACAATACGCTCCATTTCTCTCGGATTCGACTCGGAACTCTTCAGGATCAACTCAATGCTCTCCGATATCAGCCATTCGTCTCGTTCGGTTTTCTCTAAAATTGATTGTTCCACATCTTAAATCAAAAGAGTTTAATGTATTATCATATATAATAAGGGTAAATTAGGTCTTTGACCTTTAAATACCATGTATGTTAAATATAGAACAAAACCAAAAATAAACCAAACAAAAAACAACAACAAAACATTAAAATCAAAACACAACAAACAAACAAACAAAAACACACAAAAAAGAATCCATTAGTTGCTACAGTGATTCGTTGTAACATTCATATGATATCAAATGAAATTACTCATCTCAATCAATGATGATTTATACATTCTGAAATATTAATACTATTAGACGTAGTCGAAACAATCTTCATTTATTAAGGTCGTTTTTTCATGTTTTGCACCCTGCTATGTTCGTCACTGGATTCCACATATCTTCGGTGTTGTTTGCCCTAAAATATTCTTGATTTTTTGTTGTTGTGGTTTTCTTTGCAGGTCTTTATTGCCTTTTTAAATTTTTTCTCATCTTACTTTGTTTTGCCTTACCATTTACATTTAAAGACTTTCCTTATTTCCAAATAAAATCGTTTAGCTCTTTCGTTAGCCATGGCTTGTGATTTGGATATATTTTGACATTTTTCTCTTCTGCCAGCTTGTTTTCAGTAAAAGAAAAAAAAAGAAAAAAGAAAAAAAGTACTGTTTGTTATGTTATGTTTGTATAATATAAAGACGTCTATATTTGGTATAATATTATATTATTTAAAAGCATATCTGTATTTAATGTTTGGGAGCGTGCGTTATGTATATCAATTTCTTCTCTCTTTTGAATAACATGTCACAATTTTAACATCTGACATTAATGTCCTCAATGTATGTAACATGGAAACGTATTTATAAAAATAATGTGAAGCGCTTAGAACCTACAAAGCGGGGATTAACGCTATATATATCTAATTCTTTGTATCTTATCATGATGTACTGAAAAGATCATTCAATACCTCAATATGAATTCTTACATAGTTCTTATTACGTAAATTCAAAACCTGTGTTTCCGAAGCAAAAAACTGCCAAAGATTGAGCTGTGACTAATTCAGGTTTGATTCTGGTCGTACGGCATTGAAAAGCTATATTCTTGTTTTTATTAATCACGTCAAGGTTGTACGGAGGTAATTAAGTTGTTTGAGTGAGACAATGGAAAGATTGTAAATTCATCTTTGACTTTGATGTGTTCAAAGATCCTGTGACCACATCAGAGTGTTGACCATTTTGTTCAGTTTCATGTGGGACACCTTCATGTAATAAATGTTAATGACTGGTCCTAAATACTTTAAAAGTAAAGATGGCATGTATAATGGCGCACGTTCCATGGGGTCACCATGCTCACGGCGCTTTACAATAACATTTTACTCCCCTGGCCATCAGCAACATAGAACATTTAGAACACGACTTGCAGCCTGTTAGTTTTTTTTTCAGACAAAAACAGTGCGTTCTTAACGACCAGGTACTCATTCACACCTGAGTCGTGTGAGGTAAGCAAAGTAAAATGCCTTACCCAAGGACACAACGATGATTTCCGGTTATGAGCCTGACCGCACACTACTGATGCTCGAACCCACGCGGTCACGCACGCTTGTACTGACCATGGTGAATGCCTCTTGACTCTCGACTATTGCCGAGATGTGATAACCACTTAGCCACCTACGTTCTTTAAAAATCGTGTTTTTAATAAAATCGTGTTTTTAATAAAATCGTGTTTTTAATAAAATCGTGTTTTAATAAAATCGTGTTTTTTAATAAAATCGTGTTTTTAAGATTTTATGTATAAATATTGAAAGGAGCAGCATTAGAAGTGAATGAATGAATATAAGCATTAATAAGCAATATAAAAAGGACCTAAGCACTTATATGAAACTTGAATAAGCAAAAACATTAAAAGTGCACACCAAACAATTTTAAAAGTACATAATTTAGTCAATTAATTATGCTGAATATGGTACGGTACGGGTCGAACAAATGATGATGATTATAATTGATAGTATATTATCATACACTTGGAATTTGCCCTGCTTGGCTGATAATGTAGGAATTTGGTGATTGTTTTGTGTTTTAAATTTATCAGAATCTGGTTTTTCATTTCTTTATGTTTTTTGTTATTCAATTTTTCTTTGTCTTGATTTACGTTCCTTTTCCACTCCTTCACTCGTCTATTATGTAAATTTATCTGATAAAACCATTTGTGTTTCTGCGTTTTCCTTTATAGTCTTTGAGTTGTTGTTGTTGTTGTTGTCGTTGTTGTTTGGTTTTAATTTTCTTGTATAAACCCAGGCCTCATATCTGTGCCGCCATTGTTAGTTGTGTTTCGTGCCTATTTTTCCACTACACTGTATTAGTAAGCCAACGTTATCACTCTTTCATTTACTTAGTTTTTCTGTGTTCGGTAGAAATGTTTTGTTTTGGTTTGGTTTTGTGTGTGTGTGTGTGTGTGTGTGTCTCTCTCTCTGTGTGTGTTTTATTTGTTGTTGCTGTTTTCTTTCTTTTCTTTTTTTTTTTTGTGTGTGTGTGTGTTCAGCATTCCTCATACTTCTGCTTATATCACCTCGCTGAATTGCTATTACAGTTCGGCTTAGCGACCGTGAGGTCGTGGTTCGAATCTTCTGGTGAAGGTGCGAAGTTGAATCCTTGTTAAAACGTTTATTCACATTTTCTTACGACACTCAGTTGTAAAATAAATACCTGACCGTTAGCAGCGTTATCCTGTCTGGGAGAAAAAAAAATGTATATATTATCATACTATCGCCTAACAGGCATTGTGATTGGAAAATGTTGATTGTGAATAAGAACAGGGACCACCATATTCGGATGCGCATGGTTGGTCTGTATTTGCTGATCCATTGGAACTTTACCACTCCTGTTGTCATTGTATTGGTGTACTGCATTTGGTATTGCAATTGACAAACAAACAAACTGCTTCTGTTCAGATGACTAACTGCCTGCTTTCTGCATTGTCTTATACCATACACTGTTGGGACTACTGTCAGAACGTTGATGATGCTCCAGCATGCAATGATTGTGTCTGATGATTTGTGCAAACATTAGTCCATGCTCCACTGTGGCCGCTATTGTATGACTTTTGATGTAGTCAAATGAGCACTTTTGGATTCGGTTTGTGCATTCAGTCTGCGTTCCATGCATCTTTTTTGTATCCATCAAAAGCAAAGAAGTGAACAGGTTCTCAAGGAAGTCTTTGAACTTCAGATTAGACGATTCACTAAGGAGGCCAAGCACAACCGAGCCACCAATCCCGACATCACTTTGTATTTTCACTATTCCTTACCCTTGATGTGGTTCTGGCTGGATGATATGTCCAACTGATGTATTCAGAAACAAAAATTTATATTAAATCATTAACATGAATAAATCGTTTGGGTCTATGCCCTTTGTAAAAAGGCACCATTGCTTGATCCACTTCCTTCAAAACTGCAAGTACCATTTCAATGAGCACAGTGAACAGAAAGTGACGCTTTGCAATGATATTGTTGGCGAAAATCTGACTATTACAGGTTAAATGAAGACAGCAAACATTTTTTTTTCAAACCTGTTGACACTCATACCTCGGATGACTGCCTCGATTAAAGAGTCTTCCGCATTATCCCAATACATGTGACGCCTTGGCAAAGTAATTAATCTGATTTATGAGTATGGCCCGAGACAGTTTGATGTCTTTCTCGCCAAAAGTTGTTCGCTTTCTTGATGGGAGACATATCTTTGTCTTCAGTCCATCCTGAATTAAACACAGTTTTGTGAGGCATATCCTACAGCCTGAACAGTACTTTGCTCCTTGACCTTTTCGGTATTGGATGTTCAAAGATTGAAGAGTCGGGAGATGGTCCAGCCATCGAAATTTAATGTCATACTCATCGCTGATTTCAAGTGTTTGACGCCCATTACTGCATGATCTTGTGATAATTGTCCAAGGTGCAAAATGCTGGTTTACACAAAAGTTTTCTGGAACTCCGCTGTCTTCGTCTCCTCCATCTTCGTCTGTGAGCACATCGAAATCTGGATGTTTTGTATAACTGTTGGCTTCATCACATTCATTCGCTTCCATCTGCTGTTCGAGAAAGACCAGGGTCTATTCACAGTCAACCTGTAATTGAACGCAGATATTTTTGTTACATAACTAGGTCTTTAGGGAAAGGGGGAGGGAGGATAAGAGGAGGAATAGAGGGAAAGGAGATTAGTAAAGGGAGAAATATAAAGAATTAGAGTGTCCAAAGAGAGCAAGAAAAAGAGGAAGCAGACAGAGTGGGAGGAGAAGGAGTAGGGGGGGGGAGGGGGCGAAGAGGGAGCGGAGGTGAAGAATAAAGTGGAGGAGGAGAAGGAGGATTAAGGACACATATTATCAGCTAAAGTATGCATCATGTTTTACTGCAGTATAACAGCATCATTAATACAAAGACTGTTAAAAAAAAACAACAACACCTGCCCTCTCGTGCATGGTGATCCAATATTGGATCATCATTTCAAGAACGTGAAAAGTGTAGAAAAGTAGCAAATGAAATGTAAACATTTATATCTAAGACTGATGCACAGTTGTATTAGCACATTTGCGCAAAAAAAAACAACAACAACACACACACACACACACACACACACAAAGTGAAATGACAGTAGGCCTACCTTACATTTTGTTGTTTTCCGTCTTCTAAAGGTCCTGTCCGTGGGTCTGCCATGTTGTTTCAGGGGAAGCAACTCAAACATAATACTGACCCCTTCAGGAAGGGGACTTACCAAGGAAACATAACTCACTATCTAATTCTTTGACGCACAGGTCTTAAAAAAAAAACCCACTCATGTCCAAAAATGGATCATTATGCATGAATGGGTTTTAAACACATTACAACAATCGCAAGAAAAATCGCCGCAGGTGGAAACTCCTGACAAAAGACACCGCGAAGGCTGGCAAGGCATCCCAATCGGACGACAAAGAAACGAGAGGCCATATGCAAGCAATTTTAATGTTGTTGTTTTTGTGGTTGTTCTTGTTCTTGTTGTTGTTGTGGTTATTATTATTATTATTATTATTATTATTATTATTATTATTATTATTATTATTATTACTATTATTATTATTATTAAT
>JAOYNN010185677.1:0-10903 GCA_025770095.1 Goniobranchus kuniei
ATAATGATCATTATTATTATTATTATTATTATTATTATTATTATTATTATTATATTTAAAAGGAGAAGGTCATAACAAATCAAGCTGACAGTGAAACTAGCATCTAATATCAAGTCATCAGCTGCTTTGAGATCATATGTCTATATGCATAGAAATATGGCAAATCAAGGCATCGATCCACCAAATAAAAAAGAATAAATCTGTGCTACCAAGACTTCAAAAACAATTACGGCAAACCCGACTAACAAGTAACACAAGGCATAAAAACAGTTTATAAAGAAAACTAAAAACCAAACCATAAAATGAAAAACTTCAGGGTGGAAGATATATACTAAATCTAGTAGGAATGCAATGAATCACATTTGACATGGAAATCTGTCAAAAGGAATGAGATAACAAAAACATATTAAACATAAAAACTTGTCAATAGAAGGGAGTAAGTAGGTATTAGTGTATGAAAGTGGAAATTTAAAAATTTGCAAAAATGGAAAAATAAAGGAAACAGTGAGGGTAGATGAAATTGGATGCAAACGAAAAAATAAAAGATTTTTTGTTTGTTTTGGAGGGGTGGGGGTCTATCTACCGGAATCAGTTTCTGTTGAAAAATAAAAGGAATACACAAAGCCTTTAATAACACAATGCAACATTAAAATTGGACACAACCTATTGGTATCAACATTCAATATTAACTCTAACACAAATTATATTGAGATTGAAGTTTGTTTCAGATGATGTTTAAAAAAAACAACTCATATAAGAGCAATCCATGCATGTTTGCTTTGTTTTTTGTCTTTGTCACAGTTAGTAAAAAAGGGGAAGTCTGAAAAATAAAACATATTCAATTTTCCAGTCTTTCATGAAGTCAACCATGTCCAAATTTGAATTTAGGCCTCAAAAAGCTGTTGGCTCTTAAAATAAAATAAAAAAATTGTTCAAATCAGTCCTGAGCGCAAAAACACTCTTATAAAAAATTACTAGAAATATTAATATGCCTTTCATCAGGGTAATGTTTCGTACATCCTGAATGATTATATGAGAAGGGGTTGCCTAAAGTTCTTCAAATACATACATCCCCTAAGCTTTCAAAATTAGGGCAGCATGTTAAAAGGATTTGTCCATGATTTTATCTGTGAGTTAAGAATTGTCAATAAGCATAAAGTAAACACTCAAAAATATTCTCCACGGACATATGAAAATCTCAATGGATGGTAAAAAAAACATATAAAACAATGACACAACAAGCTGAAAACATGAAATAAAGTTTCAGATTTTGTTTAGTTGGGCAAAAAACAAAGAAACTTGAAATATCGCGATAGCTTCAAAGTAACTTGAATTCAATTACATAAAGCAAATATGATAAAATATGAGATTAAAACCAAAATATGATAATGTCACTATATAAGACAATACACTGAATAAATATAGATGAATAAATCTATTTTCATTCATATTTTGTCATAACATTGAGAAACACATTTATAGACCATTATACAAAAATAAACCAAAAAGACACAATCAGCTAAGCCACACAACCAGGACATGATGCTCTATTTACAAAATAAATGCAATGTGTGTGTCAGTCCAACACGGTGAAAATGGAGGGAGAAACCATACAGACACATATCTTGTAAGGTACCTGGATTATAAGACCACATTTTCCAAAATGGTTCAACTGTTAAGGACAGTAGACAAAACCATAGAAAATGGCTCATAAAGGATGATGAATGATACATTTATAGCGTTTGGAGAGGAAATTAGAATTTTTCTATTGCAGACATGTTACAAATATATCAGTTTATAAATATCTAATAATCAAAGAAAAGGAATTAAATCCTTTGAGCAAATGAGAAATACAATACAAGAGCAACTATTGGTCCTAGAAAAATAAAGGCAACCAAAAACCCAATAAAAACAAATAAGAATCTGTAGCTGAATTTGAGTTTGTAAACCAATGTGACAAAAACCAATCCGCCTGTTTCGAACATATAATAAAAAAAAAATTCCCTACACTATACCCTCTGTTTTATCACAAGCAATCAAATGTAAAAAAAAAATATTTAAAAAAACGAAACAATCATCATCAATACATATATTGAACTTTTAAATCATAACCGTCAGTGACTTCATCAATACTTTTTCCTTCCGTTTTAACTGGTCACAAATGTGACTGTTACATCTCATTTCAGGGTTTTGATTTGACAGAACTTCAAGTGTCTACCATAGTCACATGCAATTCTTTATCACTTGTTGCATGAAATCTAATAGTCGGTCATATATGTATAGCATCCGGAGCATTCTTTTCCTGATGTCTTATTCAACAACATCATGACCATGACTACATACAGTGGTCTCCGCTTAACATCCACCCTTATTACATCCACATCCGCCTAACATCCACATTTTGGGAGAACGTTTCCCCTCCTGAACGACAAAAAAGAAAAGAAAAAAGGATCGATAGCCTGTACATCTCAGACATGCCGAAAAAGGAGAGTGCGTAATGTCAGCCTCATCATCTACAACAAAAGAAAACACTTATCACCATTTCACATACGCAAACCATTCATACAGACAGCAGGTAGGCGATGACAATACCCACCAATCAAGAACCCACCCATCCCCACACCACCCTTACCCATTGATAAGCGTAGCCATGCCGAAGGGCAATACATAATGCTAACCATGTGGCCAGTGATTAATTAGCCTATAAGTTTACAAGCACTGGCCAATGTTAAGAGACGGCGCCTCCTCCTCGTCCAAACAAAAGAAGGCAAAATTTTGACACCGCCCCATCCTACCTTGCTCACCCACTGCATAATATGAGTGTGAATGTAGCAATGTTAATTGTTGCTTGTCCATTTCATCGCGCATCATTAAAACCAAATTTTATTGGCCCGGACAATGATTGACAGGTAAGCGAAAGAGTACTTAATCTGCTCACAGCTGACAATAAAAGAGCACGTCTTCTGATCCGGTTGTGATCAAACCGTCATCCTTCTATGTGAAGAGGGATATAAACGGGATGGGTCCTGATATAACCATATGCTTGGTTCTCGAGTAGGTTGAAAGGGGCCTGGTGTCTCCTGCACGGCCGTATTTCTGAGCACTAAACAGTTAAAACCAAACCCCAAATGACAATAAAAGACATTATCCACACTTTTCTTTAGAATTGTGCATTCTATCATTGAGCTACATACAATGCTATGGGTCAATAGGCCCTCCCTTGACCTCCGTCTTACATCCACATCCAGCTAACATCCACATTTCTCAGTCTCCCGAGGATGTGGATGTTAAGCGGAGACCACTGTATCAACGAAATCCAGACTAACTCATTTTGCCTTAAAACCTGCCAACCTGACAGCTCTCTCATTTCTGATCTTGTCAAATTGTTTATCCACTGAGAAATGCTACCTCTTCATTTCAGCTTAAAACAGACATTTATCTTTTTTATTTCACCACCAGACTGTTTTTCACCAGTGAGATATATGCCTGGGAGAATGCAGAATTCAATCCATTTCTGCCAATTTCATGATTTTATAGAAGAATGTAATAATGAGAGCTTTTAATTCACATAACTAAATGTAGAAGTCAAAGATCTATCTCAGTCATGCATGCTTTGTAAATTTGAGACTATGTTCAAGCCATATGTCAGATGATGTTTCTTAAAATTCATGCAAAAAGATTTTGGCAAATAGATATATGCAGTGACAATGAACAAGAAGTAGCATTTTAAATTTAAAAAAACAACTGAGTATCAGGACTTTTTAAGTATAAGTAAGGTTTTTTTTTTTTACAACAACAACTGAGTATCAAGACTTTTTAAGTATAAGTAAGTTTTGTTTTAAAACAACAACAAAAACCAATAGAAATCTTAACATAAAAAAATGCTGACTTAAAAATCAAACAAAATTTTTTAATTGTGAAAATAAAGGAAAACTACACGTCAGTACCAAAATAAGAGAAAAACTTCAATTTAATTTCTAAAAGTTAATTCTATTCATACCTCTTCCATCAGAATCTGTATCAGAAGAACTATCAGACTCAGAATTGTCCTCCTCAATGTCTTCCTCTTCTTCATCCTCATCTTCTTCCATCTGCATGAACATTGTTCATCAGACAACAGAAAAGAAATAAAATGGGATAAGAAATGTGGTAAATAAAAATGCTACATGTATAGCTAAAATTCCTTCTTTTATTATTGAAGATATCTATGTAAAATCAGAGTGCTTGTTTTTCCCGTTTTGATTCTGTTCTGTCAAATAATAACCTATTTTTAAAAGCATTAACTATTCTTTGTACCTTACGTTGAAAAGGCTTACATTCTAAGTAAAACTATCTTTTAAACAAATGTTCATTTAGGCCATAAAACCTGATTGACCACTGGTAAATCGTATATATGGACTTTGATCTGTATATCTAATCAATACATTGAAGAGATCCAAAAGAAGTTTAGAATTGCCCAGCAAAGAATCGGGCGTGCAGGCAAACATCACTCCATATTCAATGCTTTTTGATTTGTAAATATGTTAAAAGTGACTTTCAAACTGTATGGATTTACATATTTGTATCCAATGGAGCTAAAGCTACATATATGTGCAAGTTGCCAATGTGAGAGAGATGTTGTCTGTTGGAGATCATAAAAAACAAACCTCTTCCAAGGTAAAAATTCATTCCTACCATCCTTCATTCCTTTCATCTATTCTGTCAAAAATCCTTGATGCTGAGGAAAAGTTGCATCAAGAAGGGGAGGACATATTGGAGTATAGACTTTTACCAAAAATATTATGCAAAGTCTAAAAAATACAGATGATCTACTGTAATGACCCCACTTTGGATAAGCCAAAAGAAAAGTGTGTAGGTAAATACACTTAAATGACTATACAAGTGAACTCACATCATGTCCATTGTTTTCTTCCTTTCCATGAGCATCTGCAGCAACCTCATCTTCTTCATTTTCATCAGGCACATTTTCACTGTCATTCCTTGAACGATTAGTGTTTACATTCTCCTTGTCACTTCTATCAGTAAGAAAAATATGATAATGAAGATGTGGTTTAAGCCACAAGGCAATAGTTTTTCACATCAAAATCAGTTTCCATTAATGCATCGTTGTTGTTTTTTTTATCCATAAATCAATGTCAACTTTATTCAAACTCATTAATAGCAGAAGCCATGTCAAAATGACTCCTCCATTACTCTTGGCTGCAAAAATCTTGATAAACACAGCTCTTTCAATTTGAAATTCAAATTTAAGTGTGACAAACTACCATTGTGTATGGACTGTGAGTAAAACTTATTGTCTTTATTATTAAACTTAAACAGCAGTAAGCTTAAGGTGACTACAAACTTTGTGTGGTGTGTTTGTGTGTGTGTGTTGGGAGTGGGGGGGGGGACTCTTTGCTGTATGATACAACTAAATAAATTTAACTTAATGAATAATGATTACAGATAACCAGAATGTTAAATAAGAAGTTTTTAGTTTTTAGAATGTGTGAAATACTAATATGGAAAATAATCAGCCCAGCACTGCGTACCATCATTATTTGTTAATAAAATTAATCTTTCATAAAATTATTTTCCTCCAATCAAATCTCACTAGAGTCTATGCCCACCAATGCATTGTTTTCAACACATAATTGCCTTGGATGTCAGTAGTTCAGGCTGAAATGGTCTATCTGTTTTTTTCTTTTCTTTTTTTTTTCAAATATTTTGTTTTATTTATTCAAAAGAATTAAAGGTACAACTGCCAATTGGAGAACGTGAATCAAAGCTACACATTAAATTCAGTTGCAGTAAGTTTCATTCCAGTAACTGAAAACCAGATTTTATTTGAATTTACTACTTTCAGGAAAAGAACTTAATGTGGCAGGAAATATCCTAACAAACACTGTAATGAGCAAGTGTGAAATTAGTACTGTGAGAAATGTAAAGAGACAAGAGGAGGGATAGTGTTCTTGGTTACAAATATCATAAACATTCATAAGGTCTATCTAACATTGCCACATTTACTAATGTGGGAAAAATGAACAAGTGTTTCTGGTTTTCAGCCAGCAAATTGGCACATTTCAAGAAACATTTTCTTTAAAACGAGCTGGAAAAAATATAAATGCAGGATTTCAAGACTAAACATAAGCTAGACCTGAGTAATTTTTGAGTTGGCCAAAAAACAACAAAGGTGAATCAGTTAGATCCAGATTGTAACACTTTGAATTCAAATTTAGAGTATGAAGTAAACAAAGAAAAGCTATGATACTACCACTCAGTGAGATACCAGATCAGTATGAATAAATATACAAGGTTTAGACATTATGCAATTATTAACAGATGACAGGACCAAAACATATTACATTTCAGACCCAGTGCATTTTCATTGTGGGAAAAACAGACCATAAGAATAACTCACTAATAAGAAAACGAAAAGAAACTTGTTGCTTTTTTCCTTTTCTTAAAATGTCTATTTCAAAGCTTTAAAGGATTTAATGTCATCTGTGTTTTCCTTTGTGATGAAAGACTAAATCTAAAATATTAAAGGTGTTTGTTCTGTCATCATTTACTGCTTGAGTAATCCCTAAACATTGTATATTCCTTCATATAAATCTTAACATGAGGGTGGGTAAGTACAGAATGTTAGATGTTATGGGGTCACGCTCACTCATGATTTAAATGGCGGAATTGCGACCTCTTTAACTTTTTCAGCTTTCTGAGATCCTTCTTGGCATCTGCCAGAACAGACGTTTCCAAAACATCTGGTGACACAGGACCTCCCATTCCCCCAGCAAATGAAGACATCATGGAGGTAGACATCACTGAGGAAGACATCATAGATCCGGACATGGAGCTAATGGATAGGCGAGGGGATCTGGCCGTCCGAGATGAGGATCTCTGCAGGTGCTCATACAAGGATTCTGATTCAGCTAATTTGGTTCTGGTGATGAGAACACACCATAAAAAGGTTGAACAAAAGAGCCTTCTACATATGAAAGGAAGATAAACATTGAATTTCAACTAACTTTTTCCTTAATTTCTATTTAAACTCACAAAGGAATTTGAACACGCAAAGACTTTCTTACATTAAGGTATTGTTTATTACAAAGTTTAAAATATACACATTCAATTGTTAAATTTGATGAACAAAGATTCCTTTACTCACTTCAGGTCTTCAATCTCCCCAAGGTATTTCTTGACAAGGTTAGACACATCTTCATTGGATGCTTGACCTTTGACACATATTGAAGGAAATAATACACTAATGACTGACAATATTATCAGGATCTTTTCTTTAATAATCATTTAGTGCAATGGAAATGAGCATGCTTCTTATATCAATAGAAGTTTAAGTCACACATCCAAACACACAAGTCATACTTTTTTTTTTTTTTGCAAACATTATGCATCGACTTAAACGCAGTTTTCAGATTTTTTTTTTAGATTCCTTTCTAAATTTCTAAATGAATTTTTACCCTGTGACGGCTGAGCTTTTTGCACAACTTATTAACAAAGCCCCAAAAAAAAGTTTTCTTCAAGCCAAATCGGCTCATTGGGGCCTGAGCTTATCTCTGTTTCTATGGCACAAAGCAGACTGTGACAGATTTATCCATCACTCTCTGAATACGATGCTAGTCTATTGCAGACTACTTTTCCAGCCAAAGCTGTAACCATTTTCACCTGGGTCGAGCGAAGCAATAGGGGTAAATTTCCTTGCTTAAGGAAAAACACATATCTCTGTAGCGAGAATCGAATCTGCTGCCTCAGTCTCAGCAGGCCAACTCTCTAACACTGAGCAACAGCCTCCCCTGCCTAAGGCCTGGGTTTATTCCCAGGAGTTGCCAGCTTGTTCTTTTTTTTTTCCATTTTACGGAGGGAGGGAGGGGTCCTAGTCCAATGCTACAGAGAATTTGAGTGTCTAGTCCTAGTAGACAGTCTTAAGTTGACATTATGACATTATGATATCAAATTCAAGAAGCACATTCTAATCTAACAAATTTTAAAAAATCAATTTATTATAGAAAAGTATTTGATATTATCATTTGAATCCCATTATTATACCAGCAATAAGGACAAAAAAGTATCCTACATCATTCCTTCTAGAGTGTGCTGGCCAGACTATGAATTCCATGCATCTGATAATTATTCGGGTGTATAAAAGTAAAGATGAATTGCTGTAAGTGAAGAAGAAGAAAAGGAAGAAGAATGGAGGAGGTTGAGGAGACTATGAAGAAGGTGATGATGATGATGATGTGGAGGAGGAGGAGGAGGATGATGATGATGATGATGATGATGATATGATGATGGTGAAGACTTTCTCCCTGGCTTTAATTTGATTGTTCTAACACAGCCAAAAAGCCTGCAGGGAAAGAATACTTGACATATTTCAAAACTTATACAAGGGATTTTGTCACAGTTTCAAAAGCCACTCTACAACTTGTTGAAAGGACATTTTTCAAAATTACCAATTCTAACAATACCAATTTTCTTGTAATATTTTACCTTCACTGTCAAGGACAGAGTAAATGGCAGCATCAGCAGAGAGCTGTGTGTTTCGAACCTTGAGTGACTCAATCGTATCTTGCATGGCTTTCAGTCGTTGTCGTAACTTCTCATTTTCAGACTGGAGCATGCGGTTTTCCGTTACCATATCATTGAATGACTCAACCCCATCCGCATCCACTTTTCTTTGCCCCTATAATTACAGAGGATGAAAGTTACATGATAGGGGATGTCTAGTTGTTACTTTTTAATATGCCCCAATAAAAAAAATTTTTTTTTGAATGGTGGCATAATGGCTTTGTTATGAAGTTAGGTTTTATACATATTTTCAGAAAGTTTTCCCGTAAATTTTCAGATGTCATTCTTAATACACAGAGTATATAATTTTTCACATGAAAAGGCTTTCAATTTCACTTGACAAATTGCGTAGATTTTTTTTTTTTAATTTGGGTGTAAAAAAGAAATTTGTCCTCTTGCACCAGCAGAAAAAATGCAAACAGATCCAAATCAAAAACACTCATTAAAGAACAAATCCACAGTGGAGGTCATAAGCCCTTCCTTCATTTTATACTTACAACTACCATTATTTAACTAAGGTAAATTAAACTGAAAATGACTGAAGGTTTTTTTATTTAAAATTAGTAAAGATACAAACAAAAATATTGATAAAAAAAATAGCAAGGGTATTATTATTGGTTCCCTAACGCGCAACATGAATATTGGGTATTTTTCATGTCATCAAAGAAAAATACTAATGGAATCATAGGCACAGAATGATGAACAGCTTCTGTCCTGGTAATCACCGGTCGTCACTACTGGATTATTTTGAGTTGTTGAGTCGACCATGACAGAGGTCTCAGTGTTAGAATCCTCCAGTTCACACTGTCTTGCCTGAAAAAGACATTTTTGTAACTGGCTTTTTAGTTCTTTAACGTATAGCAGGAAGAATGACATCCTTGTTACGTTCTAAAGGCGGAAGTCAGAGATTTGGTCGTGATTTTTTGGCTGCATTAAACAAGAATGACTGTCCTTCCAACACTTCTAAAAATGTCTACGGACTTACATGCTTAGAGACTTACAGGGACAATTTATTGAAGAGGTGGGGGACACCCATTCCGGTCATAAAGAGCCAAAAACCTCATGAGCTAATTTCTGACTCACGTGTTTAGAAACTTACAGTGACAATGTGTATGCTTTTGTTTTTGTCTTCTGTTTTTTATTTGTGTTGTTCTTGTTTTTGTTTTGCTTTTTGTTTTGTGTATGTGTGGGTGTGTGGGTTTTTTTTTTACATCAAAGACGGCTACTTAACTCTCTAGTCACTTGTGCTTGTATTAATCAAATGTTCCTTTATCAGTTAGAATTACAGTCAAGGCTAAGAGATCTTCGGCGGCAGAGTGTTGGCCTGCTGAATGAAATGCATCCAGTTCGATCTTTTCAAAGGACACATTCTTTTTTTTATACCTTAAGGCAAGAAAGTTTACCTCTGTAACTTCACTCGACCCAGGTGAAAATAGTTAAACCTTTAACCGGAAAAATACTAAGCAGTAGACTACCATCTTATTCAAAGAGTCATGAATAAAGCTTGGCACTCTGTGACTTTCATGCCCTAGACATCGGGATAAGCTCCGACTTTATGAACCGATTTGGTTCTACAATGACTGTAAGTATACAAGCCTAGTATACAGAGGTTGATTAGCCAAAAGAATAGAAATAAAAAGACTTAAATTATACTTTAATTACTATTGCCTTTCTTTGTTTAGCTATCAGTTGAAGGTAAATTTTCGCCGAATTCTTGTTGTTAACGTTAACAAGGTTGAAATTTTAAAACGTGTTCGAAATCTTACTTTTGTAGACAGATTCAATAATAATTGTTCTCAAGATTCTGACAGATAAATATGGTTACTTTATTGTATCCTTAAGACATTTTCCAATTCAAGGCTTCATTATGACGTCTAATTCTAAACGGTGTGCACTTGTTCTGAATACAAAAAGAAAAGTAAGAAAACCGGGATGGTGAACAACGTTGCACGGTGAAACAAGCAAAAGTCAAACCGAAAAGAAAACCACATTGAAAGTGTGACAGAGAGATTGCTAACGAAGAAGACATACGGTATTAACACCGTTGGTTTTATCGTATCTTATCAATAGTAACAAAGTCACAACTTCTGATGAGGTCAAATCCTCGATGGTCTGCCTTTTTGTTCAAGATTTTTTTTTTTAATGGGTACTTAAGCGACATTGGAATGTAAAGATCCGAAACAAAACCAAAATGACAATACATACAGATTGAAAGGATGATAGAGAGGAAGTAAACGAGCAAAAAAAACAACAACAAAAAATAGCAAACAAGCGAGAGAGAGAGAGAGAGAGAGAGAGAGAGAGAGAGAGAGAGAGAGAGAGAGAGAGAGAGAGAGAGAGA
>JAOYNN010185787.1:0-10902 GCA_025770095.1 Goniobranchus kuniei
AGAGAGAGAGAGAGAGAGAGAGAGAGAGAGAGAGAGAGAGAGAGAGACAGACAGACAGACAGACAGAGAGAGAGAGAGAGAGACAGACAGACAGACAGACAGACATAGAGAGACAGAGACAGAGAGGGAGAGAAAGACAGACAAACAGACAGAGAGACAAGAGAATGACAGAGATACACACATAATGACAGAAACAAAAACAGAGATAGAGACACAGACAAAAGGGAGAGACGGTGAAAAACAAAAGATACAAAACATCAAATATAAATCATTACCATAATTTTCAGCATTTGAGCTGCTACTTTTTTCTCTTTGGCATCAGCCCTGTGGCTTATATGTTGCATGAGGCTTGTACTGCACATTTTTTCTTCTTCACTTACTGATAGGAAGTTTGAAGAAAACAACTGAAAATAATACATTAATTTTATAATAATTGCATGTGATTGAGCAAAACTTATCAGTTGTCAAGTCTTGACTTTGAGGCATTTTGTTTGTATTTATATCTGTAAACAACACGGTTCTGAGTAGAACTATGGTTACAGGCCTTAGGCTCCTTGGCTATTCATGTATTGTTACAACTTTGCAGGTCCTCCCCTCATTTCTAGATCAAACTTCATTCTGTTCACATCTTCAAACTTTAAAAATAAAACTTACAATAATCATCATGCCAACGCCAAAGCGATGTGCTTATGATGCAGCATTAAAATTTAAAGCAACTGTATTGGGCATCGACAAATCAATGGAGCAGTTTTTCCGGAGCTTGGCATTCATGAGTCAATGGTGTGATGCTGGAGAAAGCAAAGATATGTGTGTTCTAGTTCTTTTCGCTGTCTAATGTGTTGACAAGAACATGCTTCTCATGCAATCTGACAATTTCACAGTAACTTTCACCATGGAAGAAATAATTCTCCTCAGTGCCTCCTCATCAAACCAAACTTCTCCCTGATGCCTGTCATCCTGAATATCCAGATGCTGGGCTGCTATAGTTGAGGTTGTAGAGGCTGAACTCTCAGGCGTAAAAAGATATGCGTTGAGAGCAGGGTGTTGAAAATGGTCTGTAGCTCATTGGTTCTGTCAACAACAAAAACGGTATTCATTCATTTGTCTATAAAGTGAGGACTGAGGCATGATTGGTAAAGTTCTTGCTCAACCATCCGAAGGCTATGGATGGAAGTTGAGTACTACGAGTAAAGAATTTCAAGAGTTCAATTGTCTTGACAGTCATAAAGGAGACAAAATCCATAATTCACAGCAAAAGCTTAACAAACAAACAAACAAAAACTTAACTTATACATGAAGTGTACTGGCTCAGGTCCCTTTGAGTCCTTGTTGCCAGACTGTGTCTTATCTGTACTTCCTTGGTCTAAATTGCTGGAGATCGGGCTGTGATGTGGGAAGACAACTGCTTGTCTGCCAATGCTTACCAATCAGTGTTATAGTCTCATGTGGGTTCATTAGTATGTCATGAAGTTACCAATGTAGTAAGTTATTAAATTGGTGTCTGTCACAGACTTCCATGACCAGTGACTTGGTCATTGGCTTAACGGTGGAGGTTGTTAGTTAGTTATTGAATTGGTGACCATCACACACTTCCATGACCATTTACTTGGCCATTTGCTTAAGGGTAGAGGTGGCTGGTTAGTTATTGAAAAGGTGACAATCACAGACTTCCATGACTTTTTGCTTGGCCATTGGCTTAAGGGTGGAGGTTGTTAGTTATTGAAAAGGTGACTATCACAGACTTCTATGACCATTTACTTGGCCATTGGCTTAAGGGTGGAGGTTGTTAGTTATTGAATTGGTGACAATCACAGACTTCCATGACTTTTTGCTTGGCAATTGGCTTAAGGGTGGAGGTTGCTACTTCAAATCTTTTGAGTCCTTGAATTGGAGTATGACTGGAGTCTCCTTCCTATGCCATGTACGTCATATAGGGCCTCAACTCTTTCTCGTCATTTGTCTCTGTCTTGTGTCACTGCTATCATTGCCTCCATTGATTGCATGCCCATTTCGTTAGCCTCTCTTAGTAGCGTTCTTCTCAGCATTTCTCTAGGTTGCCCTCTCTTCCTCCTGACCTCTCCTCCCAGATCAGGATTTGATTCATGATTTGTGTGTTCTCCTGTCCACATAAATGGCCCACAGATTTCCATTTTCTTGATCGTAATATTTTTTATATTTGTGTCTGGCAAACCATTTCTCTTATTTCTTCAATGGTCTTATACTCATTCCATTTTATGTTCATAATTTTTCTTAAGCATTTGTTTTCAAAGGAATTCACTTTTCTTTCAATCTCTTTTGTTATTCTCCAGCTCTCTGCTCATGCTTATGTTAGTCCAGTGGTCTCCACTTAACATCCACATCCTCGGAAGACTGAGAAGTGTGGATGTTAGCTGGATGTGGATGTAAAGCGGAGGGAGATAATGAGACATGAGTCACTTCAAACATATACGAAATTGCCAATCAAACAATGCTTATTTACCTTGGACATTGTAATATGAAGCTCAGCCACAGAATGCACAATTCTAAAGAAAAGGCATGGCCAATGTCATTGTGAAATGTTAACAGATTAAGTGCTGTTTGGTTTATCTGTCAATCATTGTGAGGGCAAATAAATTGAATTTGGTTATGACCTATGCGCACTAAAATGAACCTGCAACGTTGCTCCGTTCACAATGCAGTGGGTGGGGGAGGCTGGAAGGGGGTCATCTAATACCTGCTGTCTATACACTCTCGTATGAATGGTTTGGGGTGTCATGCAGCGACGATTGCTTTCTTTTGTTTAGATGAAGAGGTGGCGCCATCTTTTGCACTGGCTAGTGCTAGTAAACTTACAATTATAGGCTTATGAATCACTGGCCAGATGGTTGGCATTATGCATTCCCTCAGTTCGACATGTCTGAAACACGCCACGCTTATCAGTGGGTAGGGAAGACATCTCGACAGGTGTCATCACTTACCTGATGTCTTTATGAGTGGTTTGAGATGTGAGATGGTGACAAAGGTTTTCTTTTGTTATGGATGTCAAGGTTAGCATTACGCATTCCCCTTTTTCGGCATGTTTGACATCAGCTACAGGCTTGGTCTTTCTTGTTGTTGTTGTTTTTTGTTGTATCTTTTTGTAAAAGATAATTCCACATGACTCCAAAATGGGGATGTCGGGCGAAGTCCAGTGGGTCTTGTGGATGTTAGAAAGGTATATTTTGAAGAAAAAATTCTGTATCCTGTAGAAATGTGGATGTAAGGCGGATGTGGATGTAAGGCAGGTGGATGTAAGGCGGAACCCACTGTACCGACAGCATGTTGGAACTAAACAGCTTTGTTTTTGTTTTCAGTGATATAATCTTGTAAGTCTTTATTTATTCAGATTTCCGTAGGCCTCCGGTGCTTTCACCTTTCATGAATTTGCTTACAGTCTGATATTGCCTTCTCTCTCTACGCAGCCTCCAAGGTACTGTGATTTTGATTTCACTAATGCCATTTCCCTCTTCAGTAGCAACGGTGAAGCAATGCAGAGAAAGACAGATAAATCAGCCTACCTTGCTGGATGCATATGCTCACAGATTAAGTTATATAAAGACAAAAATTATGCAAACGCCTAGCTTAGATAACAAAACAATATAGCTGGATGGAAAAGCAAAGAACAAAGTTAACCAATTCATGTACTTGAGCCCTTGGGTAGAGTGCTTAATAAAATTCCCAGTAAAGCATTGGACTCAGTTGTAAATGGTGTGGATAAGAACCCATCGTAAACTAGACAAAGTAAAGTCCTCCACTGTGCTAATAAAGAATGACTTGATATTGAATTGACCAAATAATGGATTATGAATGGTTGTCTTTATGATATTTGTGCATTCTTATTCAAATACTAAGGTTCAATGATTGCAAAAAAAAGATGATGGTATCTCAAGACAAAGTTCCTTGAAAAGATAAATATTCTTTCGATGGGTTTTTTAAATCTATTATCATTGGTAATAACGTAGCAAATGAATTCTTACCCAGGACATGGACAGACACAGATAGCAAAATGTCTCAGGAATCTCTGACTTATAGGGGGCGCATTGGCTGCTGTCTTGGGGTTGATGGAGGTGATGTAGGTTACACTCTTGACATAGTGCCAAGCATGATTGCCAGGGCTGTAAAATCCACCATCATCCAGATGTTCACGCACAAGTTCACAAGCACTTTGGTGGCCATAGGAATCAGTCTGGTGAAAGTACGATTATGAAAACTTTAGTGAGAGAATTACTAGAACATGTGCCTTAAATACTTAGAATTGAAAAACTCAACCGTAAAGACCAGACAAGAGACGTGACATTTCGAGTCTTACCCTTCATCAGACAACACATAAAGACATGTAAACCAAACTGTTAGTGCCGTGTTTTACTTGTACTAAGCATATTATTCTATCTCTCTTCTTAATTTTCTAGTAATTCATCTATTGCATTGACACAAATCTCTATCTCCTATCTCAACTTCTTTGCTCTCTCCCCCCACCCCCCCCCCCCCTTTCTTTTTTCTTTCTCTCTGCCTGTCTGTCTGTCAGTCTGCCGGTCTATCTGTCTCCCCACCCCCTCTCTCTCTCTTTCTCTCTCATTCCCTCTTAACTTTTTTCCCCCAACCAATAATTCTCTCCCCAACCTTCCCCTTTTTATTGTTATTCAAATAGATTTTATTTCTAAAACTTTCTACATTCAATCCTTTAATTTCTAATTCATCTATTTCTTGTGTTATCATTTTCATTTAATTTCATCTTTCCTTGGGGCACATGGTAGGTTTTTCCACATTTAGATAAGTACTAACTGGAAGCCTTTCATGTCTATGTCACCGTTTCGTTTACATGTCTTTGTGCGTTGTCTGACGGAGGGCAAAACCCGAAACATAACGTCTCCTGTCTCGACTTTACAGTTGAGTTTTTCAATCCTATGTATTTTACCGCTATTTCCCTTTATTCACTCAACAGTAGCATCCCACCATTTTTTGAATATGTGCCTGTGAAATGTGGAATCCATAAAGAGATGCAGTGCAAAAGATGTCTGAACACAAATGTGAGAGGTATCAAAACCACATATATACCACATCTCAGAACATACAAAAAGACAAACAAGGATTTAAACCTGCAGAATCATGTAGAAAAATCCAATAAATCACTCCTTTCACAAAATTTATACCAACAATGAAATTTGCCTCAAACTCCCTGGCAACACATTGTACGGTGATATTCATGACATTCATAATGAATAGTTAAATGAGGAGGAAAATGAAAATGAAGAGGGAAGAAGATGACAGAGTAAATTGCAGGATTGTATTATACAGGCCACGGTGTAGAAGAAAGAGAGCAAAGGAAAGTCCTCACAAGAGAAAAATTAAAAAGGACCATCATAAGAAGAGGTTGGAGCTATTGGAATGTCCACAATGACCACAGTGATGACAGCAGCACAGAACAGAGTTGGTTGGTGATTGAAATTTGAGGCCCTATTAAGCATCTGATGACACTGGAAGGATGAAAGATGTAAGAAGATGACTAATAGAAGGGAGAGGCACAGCAAATCAAAGAACAAGATGGAGACAAAGTAATTCAAACCTTTTTCAAATTGATGTCATCCACAAGACAGAGAAGTCGCTTGTTACCATGTGGAGCATATGTTCTGCCGTGTTTCCATTCCAGCCTCTCATCTTATCTCTCAAAGAGAAGTCTGACATTTATGGATCTGAAATATATACAAGAGGGAATGTTTCATAAACAAGGTTTACGTTACAATATCTTATTACAAAATGTTACGCCAGTTTGATTTCAAAATTGGTGATCCTATCGAGATTACACCTGAACTATATTTAATCCTAATAATACTCAATAAACAATGTTCCCCTCCAGGTTCCATCATGCATTTCATCAATAAGGCTTCAATCAGTTTCCTTCTCAGTGCTAAGGTTGGAAGTCTTGGCTTGGCACAATACATGCAACATCATAATTTATTCATGTGAATACAGCAATGAAAACATTTCTTTATAAGCACTGTCATTTCTTCCTATTTCAAAATCCAGAATATTCCAAGCAAAACCTTAAAAAGAATGGGGTTTTTTCCCTACATCATTTTAATTCACATTGCATAAAGCAAATTTAAGAATGGACAGGAATCCCCCAAGCAGACCTGATTTGCAGAGCAGAGGATAGAAAAGCCTGATGACAAGTGGCTGTCAAACCATCTGCTATGATACCCCAACGACCAGTGTCAAAGGATGAGCCAGTTTCTTTTTTCATCAAACATTTTTCTTCTCTTTGGTAAAATATCCTTGAAATCTCCAGAACACCTGAGAAATAGCAATGCCCCCAATGGACAGAGTTGAATGGAAAAAAAAACTGCACTGAAATCAAAAGGCTGCCAAGGCTAAAAAGTTTGATGACTATATGAGCTAATGGCCTTCAGTAAGTAGGTAGTAACATATTTTGCTAATTTCTGCTCAATTAGAGCCTGTTATATTACAGAAGGATGAAGTCAAAATTATACTTAACCCTATCTCAGTCACATAGGTTCAGTCAGGATTGTTAGGCCTTTTTCGTGAAAAAATACAGGGTTCTGTTTTCTTGTTATATCTCCATTATTTGAAACAATAGACCTACATAAGTATACATATATTCTGAAAGGTAATAAAATAATCTACAGTTCTCTGGCAATGTTTTCGCAATACGTACAAAGACATAGTCACATGACCTAAAAATTCAAGGTGGCCACCGATAAGTTCACTGAAAATTCAAAGTTAGCAGAAATTTTCTTTCAAATCTTATTATTTAAACTCCATGAATTTGTGCCTATCTTGTAGAGAATTTTATTACCTTGCAGAAAATATATACTTGTATGGGTTTATCATGTGGTTGTGTGAAGTTATCAATAAAAATGTGTGAATGAGTTATATGCGTCTGTCTGTCCATGTGCTGAAAAATAAACATTATGTAAAGGTACAAAACTACAAATTCAACTGCAGTGGTTAGACCAGCAATGAATAGGAGGTAAAGAAAAAGGTAAATATAACTTTCCTTTACCTGTATTGACCAACTTTGCCAACACAAAGGAATAAAAGGTACAGGACCATCCTGTGGTCGAGCTTCATACCATTCTCCATCTAGATCTAGAAATCTAGACTCCATCTCAAACACTGTTATCATCGCTTACACTGCTGTCCTATCAATGTCACTGCTCAAGTCCATCACCTCCCCCAATTCAGTGTCAAAACCACTTCTATCTTCACTGTCTGACAAAAAAACAGCTAAAAACGCCCCTAAGTGAAGTTTGTGTACCACTTGGTCCAGGCTGAGGGTCAGCCATGGTTAGAACTATGAAAACTTTGCTCAAATCGTGTGTAGAAAAAGCCAGAGAAACATCAAAACAAAGTGAAAGTAGGATTAAGGAGCTCTTCCGGTTGTCGGCTACAAGGTGACATGTCAGTGTCTGGTGATACAGTTCACAGGGTTCAAATAAATAGGGGTTACAAATGGGCCGGCTAGACTGGCCGTGACAATGCCGTCACGATCTTAGGGCCGATTCTTGACTGAGATAGGACAAAGGGACTCTAAAATGCACCCTGCAACTCCCTGGCCACGTCAAAGTGAACATTCAGATCAGCTTTCACAGACATTACTGAAGCTGACAGCTTACAGATTTTATCTGGGTATTATTAACTGATAAACGGCGTTATAGCCTGCCATCATCTTTTGTGTGCGTTGGCAGGAGCGCCCGCGATCGTCCGCCGCTGACAGTTGACCACGGCATACTCAATTAAAACACGGAATGACTCCTTTGTATAATATACATCTGCTAGAGCTTAGTAGTTTCTAATACTAGAAGAGTTCTACTTTCGATATCCGTTTACTGCATCGAAATTAATCGAGCAGTCACGACGCTACGATTTATACTAAATGGCCCTTAATGTGCTGTCACGACTTAGCGATGGGATGGAAAATAAGGGAATGAAGATGAAGGTGGCCCTGTAGATGATATTGGAGATGAAATAGGAGATCAAAGTGATGTAGAATCTATGTTTAATGCGGAAAATAGAGGAGATGATGTGCTGGGACTAGACACTTAGACGACATCAGTGATTTTCGATCTGGGTCTGGGTCAAGATCTAGTCCCTACATTCTTTCCTAAGATGGTTCCCGTGGACTGATCAGCTTCATAATGATAAAGTTGACTCTATACCCCACTCAACAGTACAAATCTGGGTGAAATAGGTCTCAAACCTACATCAGAGCATAGTTTAGTTCAAATATTATGCCGAATTTTGTACAGCATGACTTAGGTAAGAGAGTTATGCCCCTTATGTCAGCCCTTTACCATTACGGATTTTGAGTAGGGCCAGCCCTTTATCAGTTAAAGTGACAAAATGGCTGCGGGGCCAAGGCATTCGATTGTACCCTCGAGATTCCGAGTTCGAAACTAGGCCATGGTACTGTTTAGTCCTTGGGAAGGACATATCTTTCCTCAACCCAGCCAGGTGTTATTGAGTACCCGACCATAGGCACTGGGGGATCTTGTCAGTATGCTTGAGCAAGAACACCTGTAAAATGGCTGCATCTCTATATACTCCACATGGAGTTGAGAAGGTATTTAGTCAGTTAAAAGGCCTGTCAGAGAAGACTTGTACAGCGCCTTGAGAACATGTGAATTAGCCCTATATTAAAGCTCAGTGGGTGGCCCAGTAGCTCAGTTGGTAGAGCGGCTGACTGCCATGCGAGGTGGCCCGAGTTCAACCCCCAGCCGGGCAGTGGGTTTTTTAGGGGCCCCCTGTTCACCCAGCAGTATAAATGGGTAGCTAGGTCTTTCTAGACTTGGCGAAAGTAAAGTTGACATGGAAAGCAATGGCAAACTACCACATTATGCTGTATGCCTAGTATAATTAGGGCTCTTCCCCTAATTCCTATATACTCAGTCATAGGTTCAGAACTAACTTTACTTTACTTACCTCCGTCTCCTCCTATTTTGCCATTGTCGATGCCCGTGGTTCTTTGTCTTGGCGAAAGATGGTGAATTAATTGGTCCCTGCGATCAATGGCGACGTCTGAAAGAAAGAAGTTTTACTTTTATGGTTTAAAATCTTCCATTTTCCCGCATTTAGTTAAGCTAAGATGATGATGAATGTTCCTCAATAACAAAGCCTGTTTGATATGTATGAAAAAAATCCAATAAAAATAAACGTCACTACTGCTACTGTCTTAATCCAAATCAATGAACCCCTCAGTGGGAAGCCCTCCCCCTCCCACTCAAATTTTTAAGCCCTAGTCTGGATATGCCTAAATGCTTGTTTGCTTTGCTTCCCGCAAACTGGACATAGTTTAATCTTTTGGCGGTCACTACGATTACCACATATAACTGCACTACAAGTATCGGTACTAGATGGAGTTGAGATCTAAGTAGGTAGAGAATAGGTACTTCGATCTAAGTATACCACCACTCCATGCATGTACTAGATGAATCTTCTACCACCACCACCACCACCACTAGGCCTACTACATGTACTACTATTACTATTGTTTCTTCCACTACTATAACTACTACTACTACTACTACTACTACTACTACTACTATTACTACTACTACTACTACTACTACTACTACTACTACTACTATTACTACTACTACTACTACTACTACTACTACTACTACTATTGCTGCTACTGCTGCTGTTGCCACTATTGCTGCCACTGCTGCTGCTGCTGCTGCTACTGCTACTACTACTAGAATATAATTATATACTTTTTTAGTAATTTACAAGTTAAATCCCAGTTAACGAATTTTACGCACGTTAAAATAAGTAATCTACTAATGCCTAGACCAACTGTTGTATACAATTCTAATGTGTTAGGCTACATGTGTATAGAATTATGGCTCTGCATGTATGAAGCCAAACCAGGAGGCTCTCAAAGGACAAAAAGGAGAAAAAGATTGTTCGTTTCTTTAAATTTCGATCCATCAGTCCACATTCAATATTCACTGTCATCAAGGAAAAAAAATCTGGTCTAGTAAAACGTATTATACAAGTGTAATTTAATTTATCAATACACGTACCTAGATCTAGCCTAAAACACAAAAGTCCTGCTTGGCTGATTGAATGCTGTGTGAAGAATGAGATGATCCATGTGGTAGGTGCCTTTAGTCGTTTCAGTCTGGGTCCCAGACAAAGAAGGCAGATGGTCTTACCTCAGGGGTCAGTCCATGTGGTCAGTCATACCATGAGCATACACAACTTACTGGGAATAACAACGTATTGCCTATGCTCAGTATAATGGGAATAGACACTTTGGAAAGGAAATGTGGAGCCAACACTGAAGAACATGATGTCCATGTACTCACTGAGCATGGAAGGAAAGAAGGACGAGCAATTTGAAGAAGAGGCGCAACGTGAGATTGACAAGGTGTATACTACGCCTTGGAAGGGTGAAGTTAGTGGAGTGCTCCCATTGTTGGTAGTAAAACAGGCAACTTAAAACAAAATAGACCAGTTCTGGATGTTTGGGAATTGAATGAGTATGTCAAATGTCATTTGGGGGATGACTTACATGATGTATGTGCAGATGTGTTGAGGGAAGGGAGATGAGTTGTTGGAGAGCCACAGATAGTGGACTTGAGGGCTGCCTATCTACAGCTACGTGTGGGTCCAGAATTGTGGAAACATCAGTTAGTACAGTTTAGGGGGGGAGGGGGAGTGGATTGAACTCTGCTCAGAGGATTATGACTAAAATTCTTAAATGAGCCTTGGGTCAGTCTCAGCTCATTAACAAAGCACAAGTTCATATATTGATAGTCAATGTAACCATCTGATAGTCTGATCATCAATCAGATGATGTGATTGAACATTTGAAATCCTACGGATTGGAGACAAAGCCTGCTGAAGAGTAAGATGGTGGAA
>JAOYNN010185898.1:0-10901 GCA_025770095.1 Goniobranchus kuniei
CCGTATGCCTAGTATAATTAGGGCTCTACCCCTAATCCCCCTATACCCAGTCATGGGTTCGGGACTAACTTTACTTTTTTTTTATACTTGACTACGAATCTTTCATTACATTATACTTTTATTGCCATTGTTGTCGCTGTAATTGTTGTTGTTATCGTTGGAACTGTTGATTACTGTTGTTGTTATTGTTGTTGCTTTTGTTATTGTTGTCTTACTGTTGTTGCTGTTGTTATTGTTGTTGCTGTTGTTCTATTGAGCAGAAAAACATGTGGTACGTACAAACAAGAATATTGAGTTTGTATTTGGTATTGCTACTTGTGTTTGTTTTTGTTTTGTTTTGTTTTGATACTGTTTGTTATGTCTTTGTTTTGAGAACCGCCGTGGAAAGCTTTTTAGTTTTTCTGTTATGGTTTCTCTCCTCTTGCTGAAAACAGATCTGGGGATTGTTGCTCATCCAGATCTGCAATATAAAGGACTGTAGGAATCAACACTTATCTTACCTCAATGTAAAGTGGATTCGTTACCATCATCGTTACCATAATATCATATCATATCATACCATATCATATCATATCATATCATTCCTCGGCCTTAGGAAAAACAGTTGCTGAGTACTTTATATCGTTTCAGTACAAAGGTACCAGGTTCATATAGGCCTACATGTTATAAAAATACATTTTATAATGTGTTTTGTTGGGGTTTTGTTTGTTTGTTTTTTGTTTTTATTAATTTGTTTGTTTATTTTGTTTTGTTGTTGTTGTTTTTTTGAAGGTTGTATTTTTTTTTCTTAATTTACAATAATATCAGCTACGTAGCCCTTTGCCAATCTCGATTTCTAGCTAAAATCGTTCTTTATCAAGTCGACCAATGGAAAGGAAGTAATGAGAGGCTGAGAGGTTGAACTTTATTTTAATGTAGGCCTATGACTTACTGTGGCGTAGGACACAAAGCAAATGATCAAAGGTATTATCACACCACAAATAGAGTAAAATATGGAGTATGATGGCGCTGCCTTCCGACTTGAAACGAAAGAAAAAGAAGAAAGAAAAGAGGGAAATGTTAAAACAATCTTATCACACGAATAATTTAACTGGCTAATACTAAAACATCTCTGTCCATTCTTTCTACGATTACAGGTCATTCCCCAAAGCGAAGACTTTTAGAGAACCTTCTACATGTGGAAAGTTAAGGCTTTTTTTTTCTTTTTTCTTTTTTTTTTTTTTCGTTTTCTCAATGCAGTTTTATTGTTGTTTCTTTTTTCCGTTTTACAGCTCAAAATAATACGAAATATAAGAAACTGTAAAAGATATACTATCAGTGTTTGGTGACAATATAACTTATCAAAAAGAAACAAAAACAAACAACAATTAACATAATATCACAAATGCATATAAGAAATAAGAGGTGTTTAAGAAAAAGGTTTGCAAAAGCTTGCAAAAATGAGAGCATTTTTATGTCTGCCAAATTACGTAATTTTTTATGATTCAGTATGGAGTCCGATCAATGATTTTATTTCTCAAACAAACACTTTACTTATCAAGATTATGCTTAAATTGACTTACCTCTACTCTACCATAAACACCACTCCCAGATGATCTGAATAATATTTGTTTGTTTTTTACATCCTTTAGTAACATGATATTAATTTATCTTTGTAATTTTATTCAATGCATATACGGAAGACATCAAAGAGGCCATTAAAATAGCAAATTGATTATGGGGAGCCCAGAAAATCACCGGAGGCTTGTATCTGAACTGGAAGCATATATCACTTTGGACTTCAAATAGATAGGCGATGTGATATGTAGGCTATGATTTTAGCTTTAAGGGGAAATTTTCTGAACTAATTTGATATTAATGAATGTGTTAGCATTGTTGAAAATGTAGAAAAATCGCTCACATTCTTCAATTTGGCATTGCGCTGTCATGAACAAGAAATAAAAGTAAGAAGAAAAAAAAAAGAGAAATTCAAACAGACGAAATGTATGGACCAAAAAATACTAAAAGAAGAAGTAGAAGCTGCCTGTGAGGAGAAGAGAAAGGAAAGGCTGTTGCCCAAGATGACATCTTAATTGTGAATTCATTGATGCTTTGGGTGACACTGGAATCGAGATCTTGACGAAATCATTCTATACCACATATTATGAGAAAGGAGTCTTGCCAGTGAAGTATAAAAATCCCATCGCATATCTCATATCACACCTAAAAAGCCCGGTGCCATCAACAGTGATCAACATAGAACAATAAGTAGTAGATAATTACTGCTGATAATTACTAATCGAATGAGGAATAAATTATCACCAGAATCAAGCAGAGAAATATTTGGCATTGTGAAAGAAAGAGGAACAGTCAACGCAATTTCTACCCCCAAAGCTCTGATGCCAAGATCCATTGAAAAGCTTCATACTCTACTCAAAGGCATTTGGCTCGGTAAAACAGGGTTGTGTTCCCTCATCGGAGCTAATTTTCATAGAAATTGTGCTGATGGCTTACACACACAAGACGTCCAGCTAATGTAAGACAGATTAGTAGAAACTAGAGAATCACAGGGGTTGTTGCTGGATGTAAAACAAACAAAACAAAGAAACGAAAACAAAATGAAAATACCAGCCGAGAATGCATGGCTGCCTCTCCAAACAAGACACTGATCTGCTATTTAATTTGACAAGTAGAGAAGTGATAAAACTCAAGTACCTTGGCACGACTATCACAAATGACAATAAAGACATTACTGAAATAAAACAAGGAGTTGCAAAAGCGAAATCCTCATTTACAAATTACGTCGTCCTTTCCGCTTTTTAATTAAACATAAAAACAAAAATGCAAATAGTACACACATTTTATGTTATTTCCACTCTAATATACGGCCTGTGAATCTTGGACTTTAGACAAAGAATGCCTCAAACGCAAAGAATTATTCGAACTGTGGATATTCCGAAAACATTTATAAAATACCCTGGATAGTCAACATGTGTAATGAGAAAGTGCTGGATCAAATTTGCGAGGAGAGAGGAATAGTTAACATTGTTAGGAAACGACAGATGAGATGTTTTGGTCATGTTTGGTGACAAAAAGGATAAGAAGCTGTGATGACCAGTGGGTCGCTGCACCTGGAGTGGCATTGGCGAAAGATGAAATGAACGTGTGCTTCTGCCTCATCAACAAGGTCAGAAGTGGTCGTTGTCGCCGTATTCTCAAACAGACGACTGAGCGAATCTGCGATATTTTCCTTGCCAGGAATGTAGATGACAGAGAATTTATACGCCTGCAACCGCAACACCCAACGCTCGATGCGGGCGCTTGGTTTTGATCTTGGGCCATAAATGGCCTGAAGGGGTTTGCGGTCCGTATGCAGCTCAAAATGTAGGCCATACACATAAGGGTGGAATTTTTTACATGCCCAAACGATGGCCAGGGCTTCCTTCTCTGTCTTTGAATACCGCTTCTCAACGTAGGTCAGACATCGACTTGCATAGGCGATGATTCGGGGTCCATCAGTTTGTTTTTGCACGAGGATGCCAGCCACACCTACTGGTGACGCATCTGTGATAATCTGAGTTTTCGCTTTTGGGTCGTAGTAGCCCAAGGTTTGCGCACTGACTAAGGCATCCTTCAAGCTCTGAAATGCTATTTTCTGCTCGTGTCCAGAGATGAATGGTTGATTTTTCCTTGTCAATCGCCGCAGTGGCTCTGTCATGAGTTGCGAAGCTGGGAATAAATCTGGAGCAATAATTCACGAGTTCGAGAAAGCTCCTGACTTCACTTGTAGTTTCCGGTTCTCATGCATTGTTGACTGCATCCACTTTCCCTTTGCCGGATCGATGCCGTCGGCCGTCAACCTGTGCCCAAGAAACTCCACCTCAGTTCTTCGAAACTTGCATTTATCAGTATTCAAGGTAAGACCTGCATCCTGGAGTCTCTGTAGCATCTGTTGCAAACGTTTATCATACTCCTCACGAGTAGCAGCATGCACCAGAATGTCATCCGAGAGATTGGCAACACCAGGGATCCCCTGTGCGACCTTTTGTATCTGATGTGATAAATCTCAGATGCCTCGCGTATTCCCATCACAAGGTGCTTGAAACGAAATTAGCCGCAGTGCGTGACAAATGTTGTGACATCCCATGAGTCAGGGTGAAGTTCAAGGTGGTGGTAGCCTAGTTTCAAGTCCAACTATGATAAGGATTGACTCTCTGTCATGTCCTGTAACAGCTCATCGACCGTCAGGATCAGATGGCGCTCTCGCAGGACTGCTTCATTGACTCGACGCATGTCCACAGTAATGCGAATGTCATTAATTTGGCTTTGGAACGATCACTATCTGACTAACCCGTAGGGTTGGTTTGTCAACAGGCTCGATGATGTCCTTATCGACAAGCTCTTGAATCTTCTCCTCAACTTTCCCCCGTAGTCCAAATGGCGTTCTCCACACTGGTTGAGCAACCGGTTTTACTTTTGGATCTATGGTTAGAATGACTTAGCGATTGTGGAGTTTACCAAATCTGGTGAAAAGAAGTTTGAGATGAAGTCATTGCCTTCATTGATCTCAGTTCTTACACTTTGAACATCAAGTCCGATTTTCAAAACGTTGAGAGCTGTTTGCAGTGTCCCTACTTAATAATACTTCAGCTTCATTCTTAATCACAGCAAATGTTGCCATTGTTGACTTCAGTCCAACGGTTACCTTTGCGGTGAAAGCCCCTATGGTTTCCAGTGGGGTCTTGCAAGCATATGGGAACAGTTTTTTGGAACACTTGCTCTGTTTTCACAGCAAACTTGTTTCTGCTTCATTTTTCCCACAGTTTTCTGCCAATAATGTTCATGTCACTGCCAGGGTCTACAATGACGTTGATGTCCACGCCACCCACACTGACGCCGATTTTATGTTTTGGAGCTGATGATTTTGTCATGAAAATATAGCCTTCTTCGCTGTAAAGATGGCTTTCGCTGTCTGATTCACTCTCAGTCTCCACATATTTGACATTCTTCCGTTGATGTCTCTTCTTCTGTTTGAACTTTTCTATTTTTCTGTCTTCCATTCTTCCTCCAGCTTTCACGACTTTGGAGCGGCATTTCTTTTAAAAATAATCTCGACCTCCACATTTTTTGCAAATCTTACCACGGGCTGGGCAATCGGGACTATTCCATAATGGCCTCTGCCTCCGCAGCGATAGGCCTAGCATTCCCCTTGTTGAATATTTTCTGTGGATCTGACCCGAGAAATTCTGGCAGCACCGCCACTGGCGTTGTCTATCTTCAGCTGCTGAACTTGAGATGTGACTGACTCAAGCATGGCGGCTTCGGTGAGTGCATGCTCAAGAGTTAGGTTATCCCCCTTTTCCAACAACTTGGGACGTAATTTGTCAGAGAGACTGTATGCAATCACCTGATCTTTGATTTGGCTGTCTACATTGGCGAATTCACACCCTGTGTTGCTTCCCGAAGACGAAACACATATTGAGAGACAGTCTCGTCTTTAGTTTGAAATAGCAGTCTAAACTGATGGCGAAGAAAAGTAGAATTTGTTTTCTTACAAAATGTTTATTCAATGCATCAACAAGCTTTATGGTATGAATGGCTGTGCCTGTGTTTGGGAGATTTTAAAAATCGTTCTAACTTCCTTACCTGCCGTTTAAAGAAGCAGTGCTCGTCGCTGTTGCTGATTTGTGTCGTCTTCATCATTTAGAAAGAGTCCGACACTGTCGGCGTAGACCTCAAACTCTTCGATCCACGCGATCCACTTTAGACTCACGGAATGGGCATCGCCATTCGCTTCAAAGGCTGCTGGTCTCCAAACTTACAGTCTAAGCTCGTCGCCAAATACAAATATGCAAGTGGAGCAATACATAAACCTAGTGGGACAGGACACGACAAAGCCTTTCTTCCAGGTCGAGGCATTTTTATGGACCACATATTAATAAGCTTTCCTTCCATGTCAAATCCATTTTGTGGACTGCATAAGCCTTTCTGCCATGTTGAGGCATTATTATGGTCCAGGCAACATTCCTGTCAAAGGCCTCTGTTGTCACCTCAAGTCAATTCTGTGGACCTTGTCATCGTTTGTCATGTCATCTATTTATGAACCACGCAAACCTTTTTGTCATGTTCAGTCAATTTATGAAGCACGTTCACCTTTCTGACATGCTAAGTGTTGTGAGTTAGTTTTACTTATGATTGCCTGGCATGTCAGCGAGCGCCGAGAACTTTGTTACAGTGATTGATAGTTGAATGCTGTTAGAATGTCTTTTGCCCTGCGGCGACTGTCTGAATACATGAATTCGTTGTCTTACTTAAGGTAACGCTTTGCCAGGTGATTGGCTTTTCCCCATTTCGTCTTTGTGTCGCTTATTCTAACGACAAGACCAGCGGAATGTGGTTTCCTTAGGTCGTGAGTTTGCCTGATAGATTCGTGGATGGATTGAGTAGGCCTATACGTTTTTCCCTTCGTATATTGGACTTATATAAACCAAATGTTTTACTGTAAAAGTGTATAACTGATTGTCTTTCGTTAGATATCTGAATCTGGGATTAATATAGATTCATCTAAAGTGAGGTTTGGTTGGTGGGTTGTTAATTTGTTTAACTGGGATTGTTTGTTATTCTTCTCTTCTGTCCCCTGCCTTGGAACTTTAATTTAATTCTTACATTATGTTAAGTTGATATTCTCAGTATTACTTTTTTTTATTATAGTTGTTTCGGTCAAATATCAACTTAGCAGAACCAAATGTAACTTAGCAAGGTCAAATGTAACTTAGCATATCAAATGTGGCTTAGCAAGTTCAAATGTGAATGGCAAGTTTATAATGGGGTGATGGCACTTGCAAGTTCAAATGTGAATATTGCAAACTCAAAAGTGACACGAAAGCAACATCAAATATGACATAGAAAGTCTAAATGTAACAATGATCGGAAAAAGGCCAAGCCTACCTATGTTACTAGCTTAAGCTTGTTTATTAATGGTCATATTATCCCAACTGTTTCTTCATACATGTATCTATAGCCGTTTTAATTTGTCTCTATTAAATCATAAATGTAATATCTAACTTCATGTAGTTACTAAAGAATATCGTAGATCTAGATTAGTGTATAATAAATCTAAACTTAAACTCAAGTTCCCTTCTAGGTCTATCACTTGAATTACATAACTTTAAACGATTTAAGAAAGCTGCGAGTCGTCAAACCTAATAAATTTAGTTCTAGATCTAGATCTTGAGCCTTGATATGTTTTAAGCCTAGGACTTGATCCCCACCTCCCGTTTGTCGTTTGTTAGCCCACTGCTAGGCCTAGCATAGTCAATAGATTGCTGCTTATTATCTCTTCATCCTCTCTTACAAATTATTTGAAATTTTCAACTGAAATTGACTCTGCTTGGGATCTTGTGAGTTAACACTCGATCTTGATTCTCATTCTCGATATTCATTTTCATTCAAACGAAATTCTAACCGAGAGCTTTAGATAGATTATATTATTTATATTATATGTCTAGAGAGTTTTGAAAGATCTAAATGTAAATCTATGTAGAAATCTAGATTCTGTCTTGAAACATGCATCTAGATCTTCATCCTAATCTAAGAATCTAGAAGATCTAGATTTAGGTCTATTATGTAGAATCTGTCTTGATACATGCATCTAGATCTAGGCCCTACATCCTAATAATCTAAGAATCTAGAAGATCTTGATCTAGATCTAGATCTGGATCTACTTTCAGAATTAAGTTAATGAGCTGTAGATCTGTTAATGAAAGTATCATTATTATTTTCTTTGTTTCATGTATAAATACAATAAAAATGTTGCAAATAGTTTCATGCATAGTTGTCACATTTGAACTTTCATTCGTATACATTTGAGCTTTCAATCTGCGCATTTGAATTGACTATGTTGCCATTTGACGTGGCATGTTACATTTGAGCCGGCAATGTCTCATTTGACCTTTGCTAAGTCACATTTATTGATCCCAAAAAGTTGGTATCTAACCGGAAAAAACTGTAGTATTTAAAGGGTTACGTCCCTTCAGCCAGTCCCAAGACTAAATTATATTAATAGAATTTATATTTAATAAATCAAATCTCAAGAGCTATGTGTACGTAACTTAAGCTTTTGACACCTAATCTTACATGTAGTATTTTCGTTTGTTCTTGTGTTCTGTGATTTCTTTTGAACCCTTGTGTGCCCTAAAACATTTTTATTAGAACACAAAACTAAGTCAATGTAAGGACCATCAAAATCTTTCTGCCAAATCAAGTCAATTTTATGGATCACGTAAACTTTTCTGTCACATCAAGTAAATTTTAATTACCACGTAAACCTTTCAGTCATGTCAAGTTAATTTATGGAACACATAAACCATTCTGCCACATGAAGTCAATTGACGAACCACGTAAACTTTTTAGCCACATCGAGCCAATTTATGGACAATGTAAACCCTTCAACCAGGTTACGTCAATTTATGGACCAAGTAAACCTTTCTGCCACGTCAAGTCAATTGTATAGACCATGTAAACCTTTCAACCAGGTTACGTCAATTTATGTACCATGTAAACCTTTCAGCCAGGTCAAATCAATTTATGGATCATGCAAACCTTTCAGCCACATCAAGTCAATTTATGGACCACGTAAATCTTTCAGTCATGTTACATTTGAGCCGGCAATGTCACATTTGACCTTTGCTAAGTCACATTTATTGATCCCACAAAGTTGGTATTTGACCGGAAAAAACTATAGTATTTAAAGGGTTGCCGAGGTCTCGACTGGAGTGAAAGATATACTATACATTATAATATATAAGATATAGTCCCACAGTGTGTCAGTAAATTTCGTAGACTGCATTGCGTTTTGAATTATAGAGCTGTGTGACAAACTCTGGACTGAGGTCACTCCTTAATGTGTGAGTAATGTTTCAGAAGCAGGTACACTCGAGACAACGCCTGAATTCCACACAAGTGATTACTTTTTTCCAAACCGCCGGTCTTTGCAAATAAAGTGGATGTCACGATCAGGAAACATTCAGTATGATACCACTGGCCACCAATTTAAATTATCGATTATCTTTAGATTAAGTATAAGAAAATATTCGTTTTGTGAAAGGATATGCAGCATTTCAGTGATTGTACTTGGGTGAAGCTACATCTCCATATGTGTTGTCAATTATGAATAGTTCTGTTGCGTTGTGGGGGTTCGGCCTTGCCCAAGGCTTGCTCACCTTTTGAGAGTGTAATTTTGATTTTGATACCCCATCCTTATTCTTTGTATTGTCTCATTTCTCATTCTCCTTTTTAAAACAGAATAGAAATAACAGTAGCACAAATGCATGGCCACGTTTTGAATAGAAAAAAGAATGCGACGCAATGTTAACCTTAGCTGGAGCGCCATTAGGGCAATGGGCTCAGGGAGAGGCCTCGCCTGGGATCCTGTAGAGGACCGGGATAGTAGTGTTAATCGAGTCATTCAAGAAGAAATTGAAAACTTTTTACTTTAAGCAGACATATTTGTAGTTTCTCTTTCCATTCCTATTTTGTCTTCATGGAGTTTTGCGTGCATGTATGTGCAGTGTAAAGCGCATGGAGCATACAAATGGACATGCTCTATATGAGCTCATTTTATCATTATCGTTATGTAATTATGTGAAGGAAAGAATCGGCACTTAAACATAGTAGATTAAACATAGATTTCAGCTTATATTCTAACATTAGAAGACATATACATGTAATATGATTTACTAACAATGGCGGTACGGATAAGAGACCCGGGTTGTTGTTTTTTTTAGGAAAAAAAGAACAGCAAATATATTTAAGTACTTATTAGAGCTGGCTCCCTCAATAAGTATTCAGAACTGATGTCAATTACGCCCATTCCTATATGAAACATTCAGATGATACAACAGGCCAGCAATATAAATTATAATTAATCGATACGAAAATTTAGATTAAACATAAGAAAATTTTTGAAAATATTCCTTTTGTGATCAGATATGCAGCATTCGGAATAGTCTGCCAGAAAAGGTTGTGTCCTACAAAAGTAGCGCAATTTTCGAACGAAGATTAGATCGCTACTGGAAAGACCAGAATCAATTTTATTGCTACTAGTTAAATGCCCGCGATGTCACGGGTTTGAGAAAACTGAACAATGCCTCACCATTAGACCTAAAGTAGCCCATCAAAGTTGACTGGAAAGCAACAGTGTGTTTTGGACAGCGATATGTAAAGCTGCAGTAATACACGTACCTGCATTGTGTACATGTGATATGGAGGATTGCGGTGGTGGTGGTATAGATCTTGGCCTAAATCTAGATCTACTAGACATTGCTGTGGCTGCTGCTGTTGCTGATGGTAATGGGAAGATATAGATCTAGATGAAGATGTAGATCTAGATGTAGAGTAGCTAGGGGTCTTTTCGATAGGTCGGGTCAAGTTATTGAATGCGGAAAAATAGACAGAAGAGACAATGGGAGAAATACGTCACCAAAAATGTCCACGTCCGCCATTTTTTTTCCATGATAGACGGGGGTTGCTTGGAAAGCTATGCATAAACCTAGTTGTAAGCTGGAATGATTTAGGCCTAAAGCTGGCACGCACTGCGGCTGGATGTGTGTGTGTGTGTGTGTGTGTGTGTGTGTGTGTGTGTTTGTGTGTGTTTGCTTGTTTTGTTCCTTTAAAAAAAATCATGAATAAATTAATGAAAGGCTGTGTATGAGAGTAAGGGTGAATGAGTGGTTTGAGCAAGTGAGGTAAAGAGAGCTGGGTAGGCAAGTGAGTGAGTGGGTGTCAGTGAGTCAGGCTGCGAATGGTTGAGTGAATGAGTGGACGAAGTACAGGTACTTGACTGAGACCCCAGTCAGGACAGAGACAAGACAATACAAAGGAAAGAACACAAGAAAAAAATCTTGCACCACTTGGAATCGATG
>JAOYNN010186009.1:0-10901 GCA_025770095.1 Goniobranchus kuniei
TTGTTATACTTCTGTGTCCAAAGTATAGATAAGAATTAAATAGCACTCAAGCTCAAGGACATGACTTCAAGTTGTTTATTCTAAAGAACGACTGCACTGCTTCTCAACACAACGTATTAGTCTGTGGCTGTTAGCTAGTTATATTACTAAAAGAATCATAATCGTATTATGTAACAGGTATCTTCTTTGCTTTATTACCATAATAGTGGATGATGTAATTTTTTGTCAGTCTCCTCACAATCACCCAATTATGTTATTACTGTGTTTTCTTTAATCCAACAGCAAACTTTTGACGGAGATGGAAAAGCATGAAGAGGGTTGGCCTTTTCTGAAGCCTGTCAGTCAAAAACAGTTTCCGTCCTACAAGAAATATATTAAATCTCCAATGGATTTCAGTACAGTGAAAACAAAATTGAAAAATAAAGGGTGAGAATTATTTGCTTTTTTCAGAAAACATTACATCTTTTTACTATTTTTTTATTAACCTATTTTTTTTTCTGTGCCCCTGGAAATTTACTTTTATCTTTCTTACACTCTAGAAAGCTCCTGCTTTGATATGAAAGTACATTGCATCTGTGAACTCTTCTCGCAGTGAGATACTTTTTTTTCTTCTTTCACTGACCCTTGATGTTTTTTTTAAGGAATTGAACTGATATCTACATTTTGCTCTTGTTTTGAGTAAGTATCAAATATTTAGAGTTTATGCTTTTATTTCCTTCCTGCAAATAGGTATAAACATCGGCAGGAGTTTGCGACTGACATCCGTCTCATATTTGATAACTGTGAAACATTCAATGAAGACGACTCAGAAGTGGGTAAAGCTGGCCACACCATGAGATCTTTCTTTGAAGAGCGATGGATTTCTCTCTTTCCAGATGAAGCAGCATAAAAGCATTCCTAATGTTACTGTCTCCTTAAACATTTGCAATGTGCAGTTTTCATTACATATGATATCATAGGTGTCATTCTCTGAACCATCACAGATAAGAGTCTCTGGAAATTACCCTGATAGTGTCAAAAACAAAACAAAGGAAATAAAAAACAAAAACAAAACACAATATTTTATACATCTAGATCATGTCAGAAAATGAGACATTTCTATTGATTCAAAATTTGCCGCCTAATGATTGCTGTTAATCTGTGCCAAAAAGTGGGATTTGGCGAGTTGGAAGCTGCTGTGTGTGTTTAAAAAATGACAGCATCGATATAAGACAGTATGTTGTCGGCATTCAGGAATATTCTGCTTCACTCATATATATTGAAAAGATGATTTGAAGCGATCTCATCAGGCAAGTAGTCTTCTTTTTCCACCTCTCTCTCTGTGCTTTAAGCCTATCGCTCATAATCATGCATTCCAGTGTGTCATTACGTCAAGAGATAGGAATGCCAACCTCTTTGTCCCCACAGCCATATTTTTGTTCAACTGTTGTCGTTTTTATTTTAAGTTGATCTGTTTCTAAATTCTGAACAATAAACCCTCTGATGAAGACCACATATCTTTGAAAACCTCATCAATTCAATTTTTTAATGAATTATTTGTTCAAGTCGTAATTTATACATGTAAATCAACTTATTTTCAGGTTTTCACAAGGTGAACAGGAAAACACAATTATGTGGTTTGGTGGAGACAAAGAGTTATAGTTCCTAGAATTGTTACATCATGGTGGATCTAAAATCATAGATAAATGAAAGGGTACTTGAATATTTTGGTTATTGTATTTTAAAAGTGATGTGATATCAATTAGATGAAGAGCATCTAAAAGAAGGCTTCTTGTTAGTGGATCGACATTTTAGAAAATAAGACCTGATTAATTTCCATCATATTACTGTCTGGAATGTGAAATTGACTCTGGTATTACACCGAGAAATGGAAAGTAAGAGGTATTGCCTAAACACAACACCTTGAAAATAGACATCAATTACTTTCAATGCATGAGTATCGTGAATTGTAAAAATATTGTGGTTGTTGTGGGTCTTAAAACCTTAAAATACAGTATTTTGAAAGGAATTCCAACAATCTATTAGTTTTGATTTATTATATGACCGGAATATCAACCTCAAGGTTTTCATGCTTTTGTTAAGTCATACATAAGCTCTGTAGAATTTTAGCTTTGAGGTTTAATTTGATATCAATGGCTTATTACCGCATGCTAAGCATGAGCATCCTGACACAAGAGCATTAATTTTCACATTCGCATATTTAAAATGAGAAAACACTAAACAAAACAAATAATGTTAAAATAAACGTAATGAATCTACCCAAATTTTCTGATTTTCAGGAAAATCTCGTCATTTCAAAGTGACATTCCTGAGTTTCATGTGACAGCAGCTGATGATTTTGAGAATTACTGTATGACTGATAATATTACTGTAAATTATAGAAACTTTGTTGTTTTCTTTTTCTCTCTGTTTGCTCTCACCTGACTTAACATGTGCAATAGATTTTTCATTAATGAGATCAGGATGTATGATGAAACATTGTAAAATTTCATGGATGCTTGTTATTGCAATTCTCTTGTTTTTTTATTTGGTATGTACCAGATAAGTATAAGTGTGTGTATGTTAAAATGCTGGTGGGTTTGTTTTTTTTTGGATTGGGGAGCTGTAAACATGCTTTTGAATTGTATAATTATTTGTTTTCCTCATGTACAGACTCCTGTATGTTATATTTACACATCATAATATTATACAGACTAATTGAAAAATTCTTGATTAAAATTTACACCTGTGAGGTGATAGTTGGACTTTGCATTTTTGTCTATGTCATTTTTCATATATATCATTATTCTCAAATCTCAAATAAAAATCAACAGCACCAAGAATGTTTGTATCCTATTTATTAGATGTTTTCACCGCTTAAAGGGATATTGTAGATATTGTAATGTTGCCATTTACATAGTTTAGTTATGTACATAGTGTCTTTTCTATATTGATTTCGTGCTTATGTTTGTATTCAACTAAGGGGTCGGACTTCTTTTATGCTAGATGTTTATGTATGGTTACAGTATAACTCTTTTCTGTGTTTCATTTCCTCTTAAATTCCCTGCCTGAATGTTCACCTGTCTTTCTCTCTCTTTTCACTCTTATAATTAAAGTGAAAGAAGACATTTGTGATGGTAAAATTGCTGAATCTTTATGTCACAACAAGAATGTTTAAATTATGTACACTATTGTTTGTTTGGCTTTGGGTTTTTTCACTTCCCTCGTATATGGTCATCAGCTGCAGCCATTCATGGAAACTGCTCAGTGTGCATTGTAAGTAATACCTCTGATGTGTTGCACATGATTGCACTGTTAATGTTATGAAAAAAACCCAATCAATTTCCATCGATGAATCATAGAGCTAGATCATTGTCTTGTGTCCAGTGAAGGGAAACAAATAAAATTATGTCCAGCTGGATTTAAAGACTCCTGAGAAAGTTTAATTTAATTGTGTGACTTAATTCGATGCATAGAGTACAAGAGAATTCCTAATAACGTCCTTGAGTCTAACATTATAGTACCCACAATTCTCAGGTCCTGTTAGTTAGGGGTCAAAGGTAAAACTCCCCTATTATAGCCACACCATCCACCCATAGTTTTTTCCATTCATTATGACATCAGTTCCTCCATCCCGTCTGAAGACCATTCACCTTCCAACGGTAACAGTACCATTTTCCAACACCATATGACTAGTGGTCTAGTCCTTGTCTTCAATTTTCATTATTTACTCATTAAAGTTTGAAATGATCTCTTGAATTGAAGAGGGATGCTCCAAAACTCAGTACCCCAAATTCAAAATTTTATAATTTCTTTTCGGAAAAGTCAGCTGCAACAGAAAACATAGAAGATTTTGAGAAAACCTGCAACAAAAATACTGCTATTCTACTAATTTCAGTGGAGTTTTTTAAACACATTTTACGGACTTTGTCTTGATTCCTGTTGTTTTACATAGCTAAAAAAACAATAAATGAATTGTTCATCGTAAATGCACTTACTGAGTTTTGGCAAAACACTCTTCAATTCTTAAGGACATTAATTCTTTTAACATCATTTCACTTCAGAGAGATGGAAGTTTTAAATTGACCCCTTTCATTTCTATTGTTTTCTTCTTGAATATTATTATATGTGTAAAAGTGAAGGGATTTTGGGAGAAAACAGTATCTCTTATGGTAATGCTATTTTACTGGTCAATAGAGTTTTAGGATTTGTTGACATGACATTTTTTTCATGACACCTGTTGTATGTGTCAATTGTTTCGATATCTATCTGGCCTGTCATAATGTTAATAATTTTATCTTCTCCTCACAGGAGGTCTAATGGAGTGAAATGTCCTTTTCCTTAGCATGAATTGTCTTCTTTGTAATGTCATAGCTGTTTCAATTGGCACATTATGATAATAGTATTAGATCTGATGGATGTAGGGAATCGTTCGTACAGAACACATAGTCATAGCCTATTGTAAAGGCTACTAATAACTATTATAAAATAAAACTAAGATGAAAGGGGAATCATTCTACGTATTACTCATGGTACCCTTTCATGAACTTAATTATGCTTTTATATGATTATGCTGTTTTTGTCATTCTAAGAATAAACAGCATTAACCAAATAACTGCATATACAGAGAGGTTTGAAAATTATGTCTTACTGACAATCTGGAGTAAAAGGAAATGCATTTACATGAGTAATCTTGAAAAAAAAATCACTTGATTACTCAGGTAGCCTTACTTGCAAGGTCTTGGTGATACTTTACGATTTCAGTGTAACATTTAAAAGGATCTTTGATTCTCAAGTAGACCTAGTGTAGAAAAGTTAAATTAATGCTTTGTCCACATCTTAACCATTTACACTCTTATTCCTAGTGTGTTTTTCTTTTTTCTATTTTTTTTAAGGACTTGATTAATTAGGTCTTTTAGCACTGAAACTATTCAATTTTTGGGTTTTTTTTAAACTTTTCTTTTTTTTAATTTATAGTCAAAGCAGGAATGTGAGAAACATGTGGCATTAACAATTGAAAGGACTTTAGAACATGACATCAACATTGAACTAGCATAAAAAATTAATTCATTTGCAAGTCTAGAACTTCAGCATCCATTGAACTAGAGTCTGATGTACATTTTTAGATTCAGATTTAGGACCTGGCTCTGGATTCATTTTGATTGTGTCGACTTTTAACAGTGTTGACTTTTAACAGTCCAACTTCAAAGACATATAAAATCTTAAATAAAATCTGTGTCCAATATCTATCCATTGTTTGCATTGCATTACAGTATTAATGGTATGTACATGAGCTGATGATCAACGTTAATTACAGAGATTAGAAAACCTCAAAAGCTATTAAAGCTTAGTTAAAGGGGAATGCAATGTATTGCTGCAGACATTGGAAAAGAGAAGAGAGTTGGGGGGAGGGAGGGGCAGCCATGTAAAATATAAATGTGAAAAAAAATTGTCATTGAAGGAAAAAAGATGGTGAAAGATAACCCAATAAAATTGAAAGTAAACTTGTGTGAAAAAGGGAATTACAAGATAAAAAATTAAAGTATATTACAGGATCTCAAAGTTTCATCCTTGTCAGGATATTTGTTTATAATATGGCTTTATTGTTTTGTTTTGTTGTTTAACTGTTCACATACTTATCTTCAAAATTTAGCAGAAGTGGTTGAAAGTGATATTGGACAACATCAATTGTGAAACTTTTCCCACAAAGGGACATTTTGTCACCGTATTTGATTTTTGAATCATTTTATAACAAGTATGTGCTTCATACTTGAAGAAAGAAGTCAAATAGTTGAATCCAGAAAATGATATAATCATGGACCTTTGTCAATGTTTTTATCCTTTCTTAAACATGTGCATTGTCATTTCATTTCTTTATGCTCCATAGAAATTGTGCCACTGAGCTGTTTTCTTGCATTTCATCTCACTTGTGTTTAGCGCTAGTCTGCATATTGCTGAATTGTCATATCCATCTGTGTCTGCTTTCTGACAGTCTTGTGCATAAAGTGAAGTGTTTTGTCTCAGATAGCATTTCATCACCTAAAGTTTCTTGCATTTCCAACTCACTGAACTAAAGAGATTACTGCTTTCTATAGCTCTTTTGGAATGACATTATTTATACATCTTCTGATCTGTATCATGTTTGATGAATCATGGATTATGGCATATTGTTTGTATTCTGTGTAAATTTTATTAGTCATTGCATAATTTATTTTTTTAAAACATCCTGCTGGGAGAAATCCTAAGAATGTAAGGCCAATACAGCTGGTAATGTAAATAATACACTCTATAATGGCTTGTAAATATACTGTCAATGATTATGATGATGGGACATTGAACAGAATGTATATTATGTGAGGATGTATAGACCTGCAAAGTTATATGATAGAATTTTCTTCATTATGTTCACATTTCTAAAAATATTTTCACCTCATTTTTTAAAGGAATATTTTGTGCTGTCTAAGATCTAATTTTTTTGCCAAGCCCCATTTTTTAAAGAAATAATAGCATGTAGTTATTTTCTCATCTTAGTATACAATATGCTGAAAAAATATTGCATCTCACTGCTGTATTTGAAATTCCGAACTGTGACGATGAATAGATTTACTTCAAATTGCGGTTTAAAGACAGCTTCACAGATGTGTCTCTATCTTGAGCTGTGTCGGCTAGAATTTTTGGAAACATCACATCATTTTGTGTGGGGGAATCCATCAGTGCCTGTCAATCCTGTAGAGTGAAGACCACAGAACTTCCATTCCAGAGACATCCATTCACTTGTTCCCAAGTCTCATATCCGAGAACCTTTGGCCTTCCCTGTGTAGGTTCTAGGATCCTCAGCAGAGAGGATGTGAAAAAGACCACTGCCAATTTTCCTGATTCTTGTTTAAAGGTCATCTTCAGTATTGCACAAGCACTCCTCTCAACTGCCTTCATGACTTATGTAAGGGTCTCTTTTGTCTCTTAAAAAAGGGGAGGATACTGGTGGGAGAAGAAAAGAGGCATTATCTTTGGCCATTCCTCATTTGTGTACATGGCATGACTTAACAAAACTGTTGTAGCCGTTTGCTATCTGTATGGATCGGTTTCCCCAAAGGGCGGTAGAAAATTCTTGGTGATTATTGCAGAGCACACTTTTGGGCTTTGTTGGCCGTTGTTAATTAGTCATTGTTTGTTGATTTTTTCTTTATTGGTCTGCAAATCACTCCTCCATTTAGTTGCCTGGATAATTGCCTGCAAATATGACTACAAATTTTGCAGGTTGAAAGCCTTTTTTTTTCTTTTTTCTTGAATAATATGTTTCTTAAGCCTTCACCAATGTTCCTTTGTATTCTTCTTTGAACATGAATTTACTTTGTTGCTTCCTCTTTTTCATAGGCTTATGCTGTAAATTATGTTCTTACCTCTACATCAGTGTAATGTTACATATCAAAGAAAGTGTGAACTTTTCTCATATGCGGCTTTTGGTGCAATAATTTCTTTCTAAATTTAGCAATTATTTTTCTGGCTTTAGTTTCACTTCATAAAACCATGCATTTGCCATTATTTTATTACTCATTAGGCTTCATTTCTTATAATTTCTTTTTTTTTTTTTTTTTTTAAAGTTAGATGTAGAGTTACTCTGTGTAATTAATCATTATCATAATTGTAACTTATGCCATATTTATAATATTTTGCTCATATCATTGAAGATAGAGTCATATTTGTGCTTTTATCTCATCTCGGGTAATAGTAAAATGGAAATTTAAAAAATGTCCCAATAAAAAAGACTTTGCCCGGACCATTTTGAGTTATTTGTGTTGAATATTTGCCTAGATTCCATATCATTTGTGTAAAAATACTTTTGAACCTTGATTTTAGTAATTGTAATAATTCTGTTTTACATATTTTAATTAAGGAGTGAACACAAGGTGGAGGAAGAGGGCGATTGGGAAAAGGACTGTAACTTTCATGTAAGTGAGAAAATAAATGGCAAAGTCATTCATCTTCATATCCATTTGAAAGGTTGTACAAAACTTACACAAAGATTACATAATATGGCACTATGCCATGTAATGGCCTAATCATTTCTTCATCACATTATTTGATACTGACTGATTTAGTAAGACTGAGTATAACTGTCTGTGCAATCCTAGGTCATAGATAGATAAAATGCTGAATCCTGTTTTGATTTGTTTGGAAACAATGTTTGGTTATGAATGTTGTCCTGAAATTGTAATAGTTCTTTTGATGAATGTATAAGAGAAGGAAGATTTTATTGTGTCCCAACTGTCTTGGATTTATTTATTTCCTTTCAAATTTGATACTTAAAACATGTATCTGTGCCTGTGACTATCTGCTGCCAAGGTAAGAATTCTCAAAGCTTTCTCACAAATTCATCCAGACAGCACTTTCCTACTAATTCCTCTTTATCACTGTATAACTGTCACAAAACTCTAGGATCCCGGTTACAGCCATGTCTAATCTGTATTGTAAACTAATTGTCTTTTTCCTATTTCATCTCCTTGAATCATGTCTTGGTACAGTTGCAGTTATGATGAAAGTCTTCAAATCAAACTCAAGCATTGGTAAAAGTTACAGTGATATGATAGCTTTCAGTTCAAATCTGGTTCTAATGAAAAAAAAAGAAAAGTATGCAACTAAATCTTCATTTCAAATCCAACCACCAACAAAGTTGTCCCATTCTCTTGTCTTCAGCCTTTTACCCCATTAAGTTGGTTCAAAGCCATGTATTGACTGAGGATATATAGTGCCTACTAATAGTCTTCATTTCAAATCCAACAAATTGCTACTGACAAAAGTTATGCTAATTACTAATACTAATAGTTTTATTTCAAGATTCAAGATTCGTTTATTCATCCCTTTCGAGTTCATTCCAGGTATTGACCAAAGTTACAATAAAAGTCTTCATTTCAAATTCAAACATCGACAAAAGTTATGCTGATGATGGTCCTATTTCAAATCCAGCAGTTGACAATGTTACACAAGTAGTTTTCATTCCCACTCCATGCATTTACAAAAGTTTTGGAGATACTTTTGGAGATACTTTTCACTTGTAATCTACTTTTTGAAAAGTATTACACTTATGGCCTCCAACTCAAATTCAGGCATTAGTAAATAGCATAAATGCATTCTTCACAAACTTTTCACTGGTCTTTATTGTTCCGTATTGGGTTGGATATTTCCTCTATGACCAAAGCTTTCTTTTCCGTGTTTAGTTTAATTTACTTACTCTATCCATTTTGCTAAAGGATGTCAAAACTGGAATAAATGCAGAGCTTTCTCAGCCGATGCATTGGCTAAAACTTCTTAATGGGAAATTTACATTTTCATTTACTTTGTCCGTGGTTTGATTGATGAAGAATCTTGACCAAGTTCATTTTTTTCCTTTTACCTGGTATTGTCATCATAATCATTCCCTTACCAATGTACTCTTCATCTCTCCTCGGAACTGCCCACACCATCTCAATTTAAACTTTCACTTTGTCTACCTGATATTCTTTCTCTGCTGTGCACTTCCTAAACTTCAACCTCATTCCACTCACTAAATGGGCAATGAGAGGACCTTTGTAGTTGAAAAGAACCCTAAAACATCAAATAAGCAAACACTAAAGAATGGAATCTTCACTTCAGCTACCACCATCTCTTCATCCTGCTGATTTGGCAGTGCCACAGTCCCTCTAGGCCATGCCTGGGTGGACAAATGTTGGTCGGAAGAGGGAATATGGCATAATTCAGTGGCCATTCCCTGTATTGCATGATTTTAAAATGATATTTGGGTTTCTTGCTATCTAGATAGGCTGAGTGCTTTTGTACGTTATGGGCAGTAATAATGAGCAATGGTCTCAGAAAGCTATGTACAGTTTGGGACTTGATAGTCTTTGTCAATTAGTTCGGTTTTTTTTTCCACAGATCAATAATCTCTTTGTTGTAAAGCAACCTTCTTATTAATTTCCCTCTTATATTATAATCTGTGTCGTGTAGTTTGTTAATCTTTTTCACTGTGGCAACCTCTTTTCTTCTCTTGAAAGCCTTTTTCCATCACTTCTGCTCTCTTTGTTCATGTAAGTAGCCTATCGTGAGATGGGTGATGACAGATTTGAACGGAGATCCATGATCGCCAATGTCTGTTCCAGACAAGGCACCTACAGAAGAAGAGGATCGTCTTTCTTATTCCGAGAGTTTTGAGATGACCCTTTAAAGTTGAAAAGACCCTAAAATACGAAACAAAAAACAATAAACAAAAAAACAAAACAAAAAACACCAACAGTGACATTAAATGAATTCACTGTCTGCATAAGTATATCTCCATTACAGGTATGTCATATATTATGTCATGTATGTATTATAATCATCACTTTTTCGGAGATGTTCATGGAAATAATGTCCTTTTTTTTTCTCTTCATAATTTACTTCTGACTCCAATCCAAAAGAGGAGAGAGAAAACAAAAACGCTAGGTTACATGATTTGCCCTTGTATATTTGTAAAATTAAGACTTGTCGCAAACTGTTTTCCTGTGTAATCATGTCAAGTGAGCTGATTAATCACAATTGAATTAGCTAGGGAATCTATATCATGTATGTGTAACAAAGTGCATGTAGTCCTCTATTGATATATTATATAATAAATATGTAATGTTGAATCATATATTATTATTATATGTTTTATTAAATAGTGAATACCTCAGCTCTTGTTGTATATCTCTGAGTTATTGGTAATCGGTTATTTTGAATTCCAATATGCTGCTGTAATTGTAGAATTTTTGTCAAGATTTTTGCTGCAGTTTAAAAAAAAGAAAGGGCTACACATTTTTCATCGTCTTTTGTGTGTGAGTGTATGTGTCTGTTTGTGTGTGTAAGAGAGAGAGAGAGAGAGAGAGAGAGAGAGAGAGAGAGAGAGAGAGAGAGAGAGAGAGAGAGAGAGA